>JAOTAY010000190.1:40453443-40464689 GCA_025629805.1 Erythroxylum baracoense | reverse complement strand
ATAGCTCCTTCTCTTATACCCTTATGCAAATCATCAAACTAAGGAGCTTTGTTAGACAAGAACTCGTATATAGGATTAGTGACGGAGCTTACCCTATCTTCTCGTATGTCTTTTAGACTAATTTTAAAACCTTTTATGGACTTTAAGGAACTATATTCTCTACATCACCCAATACCTAAAGTATCCACTGTGGAGGAAGTGCTTACCAATACAACTGAAATGTTCAATCATACACCTAAATCAAGTGAGATGGGCACATATTAGCACCATACCCCATCATATTAGCACATATAATATACAAATCTTGGTTTAGCATAGGTGTGCTCCCTCTAGCATTCAGTATCTTCACTTGCTTGGTTAACTCGACTATTTGCATAGACATCTCAGAGCTTGAGCTTAACTCATGAAATCCATGGCATCTTCCCCTAAAACTCTTCAGTTAATAGTATATGCCCAACATCTCAAATAATTGATAGGTCTCCTCAGCTATCTTTTCTCCTGTAGCACCTCTAATTACATTATCCACTATATTCTAGCTCTACTATATGAGCCCGTCATAAAAGAACTAATTAAAAAGTTGTTACAGATAATGATGGTGAGGGCATTAGAATAACAGAGATTTGAAGCAATCTCATGCCTTATGGAATGGTTCATCATCCATTTGAATAAATGTTGCAATATTTCCCCAAAGCTCCTTAGTTTTCTAGTGTGAGTAGAACTTGCTCATGAACTTATTATAGACCACTATCCATGTTGTTAAAGAATTCTTTGGTATGTTCATTAACCATCCTTTAGGCTTGTCCTTTAAGATGTAAGGGAAGCACCTCATCTTTAGCTCATTTTTTGAGAACCCTTGCAATGGAAATGTGTGGACAGTGGAGTAAAAATCATGAATAAAGTTAAGAGGATCTTCATTCAGTACTCTATAAAAAGATGGCAACATGTTGTAGTGAGTACTCTTCAACTCATAGTTTCTCGCTGCATTACTCAACTATATGTAAGAAGTGGTTGTCTGAATGATCGGCTGAGCATATTCCTTCAAAGTCTATATTGCGTTGTTAGCCATAGCTACTCCTTCTACTTCTTCTTCAAATTGCTCTTCTTCCAATCCTAAGTTTGGGTCCTCTTCCACTCCTTCTCGATTGCTTTCCTCTACTCTTGGTAGTCTGCGAATGTTATCAATGTAAATAACGAGTTTGTTTCCTAGGGACACTACGGAAAAAAGTACTTTAGGCAATAAACAAAAGCATAGCTATAAATACAATTATCATTGCCCTTTTATTAAGGTAACATAATTCATATCATTACAAGAAGTTGCGTTGTAATAAGTATAAGGCAACATATTTTTTTGATTAGGCAACAAAATAAAAAATGTTGATTTAAGTTTTGAATAGGGAAACACATTAATTTCAAATTATAGCAATAATGATAAATAGATGTTGCAACACTTTAGGTCTTTGTAAGCAACAATACTAAATAGATAAGGCAATAAAGTGAATTTTTTAGGCAAAAATTTGTAACAATAAAAGCATTCTTTCGTTACCAATAATATTTAACATAAAAGCAAACTTTGTCATTATGCAGGCAATATCTATATATACATTAAAAGCAATATATAGATATCAATGTATGCCTTAATTTCAAACGTGCTATCAAAAGTAAACGACTAAAAAATTTCATTTATATATAATATATAGTCTATAAGGACTTGAAAATTTCAATATTTAACATATTCAAAATATAAAATAAAATTACATGTGCTTTTATTATTACGAAATACAGAAGTGAATTCTGCAATCTTCAAAAATTATAAGGAAAATTATACATGCTTCAACCATATTTCATCAATTGTAAAATTCAAAGTGAATGTCAGGTTTTTTACATTGGCTCTGTAATCTTTCTTAAAGTTCTTTAGAAGTATGACGTATCTGTTATTTCGTACTACATGCATTTCAACTTCTTGACAAATAACTACAATCTTTCTTGGACTCACCAAGTGTAACCTGAAATAAAATATCTCATCAAACTTCACAAAGAAGTACTCAACTCATTCTATCAGAGAGATTACTTTCATAGAACTTAACATAAGTACATCTATAACAACTTTTTACTTGAGAAAGATAAATAATAGTATCTTCCTCAGGTTTCACCTTAAGAGGTTACCCTGCCTAGACCTCATCACCAAGTAAAAAGAATTACATAAAATTAAAATCTATAAAAATTCCATAGATAAAACACAATGGATGTAGAGATTTGACTTTTGAAATCAAAGACTAGAAAATTATAAAAGAGGATGAATATGCTTCACCTAAACACTTCAGATTGTCTCACTTGGGAGATTCCAAAGATATGGTTCTAGTAATCTTATGTATGTCTACGATGCTACTTTTTACTGCAATTTCTTCAAGGTTATTATATCATTTGCATGAATAATACAATTATAGGTCACATTATACTCCTATTTACAAATCAACTATCTAAACCACTTAAATTCCATGCAACACCTAATTAAAAAAAAAAGTGGAACTACAGAGGAAAAGAACAATACAAACAATTAAAAATTGAAAGCAATCATTCGTAGTGAAAACAAGAATATGAAGGATTTATAAGCTAAGATATCCACATATAGGTATAATTATTGAAAATTTTGTGAGAAATCTAAAAACAAATAACAAGAACTCCCAAGTCCAAATTTTGAGGGAAATAGATCATACTTAATTAACTATCCAGTAAGTAGATCAATGTTGCACATGCTTATTCTCCAAGTCCAAGGCTAGTATAAGGATAACTAGAAAATGGATTTTCGCATGAGAAATATAATTTAATGCATCATTTGATATTGCCAGCTTTCCAAAGTTATAACACCCAGATAAGATTCCTCGTGGATGATGTTATTAAGTTGAGTTAGAACAATAAAAAATTGGAAAAAATCTTTTGAGTAAAAATATTATATACCTTATAAAGTAAGCACAACTTTTTCCATATTTCACAATTATAAGAACAAAGAGACTCATAATAAACCAAGAAAAGAATATCCAAAACCAAACTGTCTTCTATCAGCACCTCCTCAATGCACAATGTGAAATGATCAACATCTTACATAGAAAATAACATATGAATAAATGGAGAAAATAGAGGAAAATGCAATATATAAAGGAATTTCAATATTATGGGACTATCAGTCATTAGCTTAATTCTGAACAATAAAATATACATAAACACCTCACATTTAAAAGTTTACACTCCCATATTTATAAAAATATATATTAATTTGGAAGATATGAGTTTGTGAAAGATCTACCATCTACTCAGGATTGCTGTAAGATAAAAGTCCTGCATGAAAAAGATTAATTTGTATTTTAGTGCATCTAAAATCAACTTTACCATCTCCTCCCTAAAATATTCTCTTCTTTGGAATTCATTCCAATGTATTAGAGCAATACAAATATTAGAGCACGATGAACTAAAATCAGCTTATCATTATGAGGTAATGCTGCTAATCGAATAAAAGAAATTCCTCCAAGATATGCAATACACTTCTAATATTTAATTAAACAAGAATAAGATAAAGAAAGAAGGTTACTAGAGAAATCGACAGTAACTTACTAACATGAATAAGAATCCATTGGGTACACTTGAGCAAACATTGCCACTAAATGTAGTAATTAAGTAATATGTAAAGAAAATATAAAAAAAGTTAGAGACATAGAAGCAAAATGAAATCATACTTCAGAATCTAGTTTATGCAATTTCATTGCTGAATATTCAACATAAGAACCTAATGCCATAAACAAAAAAAAATGTATTTATCAGCTTAATTTCACATAAACAACATTTATGATGAATAAAAGTAACTAATGTGTACTAAACCACATGAAGATATTCTTCCACTATAGAATCAAGACCTAAACCATTAAGCTCTATCAACCTCTCTATAAGAATATACAATTACACCTCATCTAAGCACTGAACTAAGTAATAATTCAAAATCAATAATCCAGAAGAACTCCAATTATAGATAAAACAAATGTTTGAAAATTGCAAAAAAAAGAAACTCATACCAAATACGAACTGATGTGCAACGCTTATCTCTCGGCTCAGCTTCTCTTTCAACTCATGAGCGTTAATTTGAAGTTTCAGTAAGTTTAGAGCCTCCTCTTTGAAACTAACATTTGACAACTTGAAGCTAGACATAATGTATAGAAACCACACATCGTTTTCCTTCAACTTCTTAGCCTATAAAATTGAAAATGACATATATGAACTCATAAAATGACACAAAGCAAAGAAAGAGAGAAAAAGAGAGAGAGAGAGAGTAACCAAGTTTGGAGAGAGAGAGGAGGAGGAGAGACTGGTGTCTTTAAGGTTAGTGAGAAGTGCAGTAAAGGATTCCCACCAGAGAGATGGATCAACAGACTTAGCATTCAACAATATTAAAGAAGAAGATAGCTTATCGTGATCTCTCGAAATCGAAATTTGAAGGACTTTTTGCTCTCAAACATGTTTGAACCAAGAAATAAATAGGGTTCAGAGGGAGCGCATTTTGACTTTGAAATCATTAAGAAAGCTTTTGATTTTTTCCATTTTTGAATGATTGTTTTGGTTGAAGCTTTTTTCGTAGGACCTAGAGTCGTAGGGTTAAAGAATAAAGTGAAGCGGTACAATTCTCACCCAAACAACAAACCATATCAGTTAATTAGCATGTAATAGCAACAAAATGAGTAGGAACAAGACAATAAAACCTAAGAATGTACCCCTTAGTAAAGAAATGACTAGACTTATAACAAATTGTAACAAATTTTAAATTTTCTTACCTTTTTTATATATAGCAACAAATTAATATTGTCGTTACCTTTTAATATTATTTAAGGCAACACTTTAAAAACTGTTGCCTTATATTAATTTTTGGCAACACTTTTTAAAACTATTACAAACATGTCATTGACAAACATGTCATTGTCTAAAGAACTTTTTGTCGTTATGGGACCTGCGCCCATACATAAAACACCTAAAAGCAATTCAAAAAGAAGCAAACAAACAAATTAAATAAAAATCAATTTATTACTAGTGATAGTTGTACCCGATATCAACACTAAAAAGTTGTTGCATTTTACTTAACACTAGCAAAACACATCACCTGCAAGTATACGAGGTTGTTGTAGTATATGGTGGACACCCCAAGGTCTTCTCACAAGGAAGTTGTTAAATGTAATAACTTGATTAAAAATAAGAAATTAAAGAATCAAATTTAAGAACGTATAGAGGTTGTGAAAGATGAAATTATACAAAAAGAATGAATTACACATAATTGATATAAACCTTTCAAAGATAACCTAGGGTTTACACTTCGATCCAATTTTACGCTTAAGACATAATCTGTAACTTTATTCTCTCTTCAATCAAATTAGCAAATATCAATTTAATAATTCTCACATTTATAACTAACAATTACTACTTTTTTTATGTTAAAAATTAAGCAATCCTTAGAACTTATATTTCTAATTTATTCATAGGTTAATTGATTGTTTAGTCCCAATATCAAGTTTTATCTTTCGATTCTTCACTCAATATCTTAAAACCAATAGGTGGCCAATCTATTAACCTAGAATTCAATAAAACACAATCAATCTATGCAAGATATATATTAATGGGGATTACGAAATCAAGAAATTGAATTGAATTTAGATGCAAACCCTAGGAAAGAATAATTTAGCTCATCATCAAAGTGAAAATAACACTCATGTCAATTGAATTCAAACCAATAAATTCCATTGTATCAAGAAGAAATTGAAACAAGAAAAATTTGCAAACCCAAAAGAATTGAGAACAAAAGGCCTTTGAATGATAATTAGGAGTGAAACTCTCGTTCGCTTTCCCCACCTCTCAATCAATGTTGATGACAAAACTCTACTAATACTCCCTTTGCAGTTTTCTTTCAATCCTGATACTTCTCTCCTCTTTCTAACCTCAATTACATCCTCTTTAGGTCATAATCTCTTCATGTAAGTTGTAGCTCCGCCTCCTAGCTTTCTAATGGATCCTCTTTTAGTTAAAACAAAGCCCTGTAGCTAAAGTTATGGGCCAAAAATAAAGGAAGGTTAGACTGAGCTGGGATAGATTTTGTATCTTGTTCTCAACCTTTTTGGTCCCTCAAAACAACACTTTTGAGACTCAAGTTTTACATATGAATTATGTCCTAGAAGTTTTCTTGAATTTGAGCTTTTGAATCACGTCATTTAGATCTCATAATCCTTATATATGTCTAAGTCGAGCTCCAATGGTCAGGCTGCCAATTCTATAGAAATAAGTTTTACTTTGAACAAACGATTTGTTGATCCAAAAGGATTCAAACAACTACACATTTGGGGTTCCTTAAAAACTTGAGATGTCCTCTAAATATTCTCTAGCCTTTTTAAAGTCTTCTCCTCAAAATGCTAAACCTAAACACAAACACCTAACAACAATCTTGAATAAACAGAATAGAAAAGGCCAAAAATTGAAGAAAAAACTATCCAAAACCTAACAAAAAATGCATTATAACAGTTTCATCTATAATAAATACATAATTCATTTAAAAAATAGAAAATCAATAGTATAATTTCATGAGAAACTTTGTAGGTTAGCCTTGAACTACATAACCTATGAAAAGGAGATGTATAAACTGGTTAGAGCATCAAATACTTAGTAATACTACTTATTGCGTAAGAATTTTTTATATATGTAGATTATAAATCATTAATGTATATTCAAGGTCAAAATTAGTTTAGCTAAAGACATGCTAAGTGGGTGGAATCTATTTAAATCTTTCTTTATATGCTGAAATATAAGCAAGGTAAGGAATATATAGTTTCTAATACATTATCTAGGAGACATGCTTTGTTGAGCATACTAAATTGATTAGTTTTAAGCATATTAGTGTATATTGATGATTCTGATTTTGGTAATGTGTTTGAAGTATATGAAAATTCTACATTTACAAAGCTCTATATGCATGAAATAGTTCTTTAAAAGAGTTGTTCATAAGAAAATTGCATAAGAGAGACTTAATTGGTCACTTTGGAGCTAAAAAGACCCTTGACTTGAATGAACATTTCTTTTTGCCATAAATAAGCAGAGAGGTAGAGTGTGTGAAATATATGTTACATGTAAGCAAGTTAAATCCAGAGTATAACCCTATAGATTATACACACCTTTGCTTATACTTAGATAATCATGAGATTATTTAATTGGTTTTATTTTAGGTTTACCTAGGTTAGAAAGTGTAATGATTTAGTTTTTATAGCCATGGATATGTTTTCTAAATTAAATTTTTTATTACATATAAAAAAAATAATTCATCTTACATTCTTGAATTTATTTTTAATGAGATTGTTATATTGCATAAGTTTCTAGAACTATTATTTTGGATAGGAATATAAATTTTTTGCGTTACTTTTAGAAACTATGTGAGAAATTTTGGTAACTAAGTTGTTTTCCATAATTTTCCGTCAATGAAATGATGGAAAATCTGAGGTAGTTAATAGGAATCTAGGTGATTTATTGCGTGCTATTGTTTGTAGTAATCTCAAAACTTAGGAAGAATCATTACCTTTCATTAAGTTTGCTTATAATAGGAATTCTCATTTAGATATTGTTTATGTATTTAACCATTATCTCCTTTATATCTTGTACCTATTCCTTAAGAAGAAAGAGATAGCTTAGATTAAAAAAAAGAAGAATATGTAAAAAACCTACATGAGAAGTCAATATTGAACTTTTCAAAGAATACCAACTAATACATTAAGCAAGCTAATGAGAGACAAGAAGAAATCGTTGAACCAAGAGATTAGGTTTATGTACACTTAAGAAGATAGAGGTTTCTGAGCAAATACAAGTCTAATATATAACCATAAGAAGATATACCTTCTCAAGTCATGGATAGAGTGAATAATAATGCTTACAAGATTGACTTACTAAGTGAGTATGTTATTCATATCGACTTACTAAATGAGTATTTTTTTCATACTATTTTTAATTTCACTAATTTGTTTCCTTTTAATTTATAGATGATGATGCTAATTTGAGGACAAAATCCTTTTTAGGAGAAGGGAAGAACTCAAAATTCATAAGGAACAACTTAAGTCCTTACCTTGTTGTCTTATTCCTTTTTAGTATTAGTTAATTCCTCACCCATTATTGCAAATTCGTTTACCTATTCCTTAGGTTTAGGCACTATATTACTAGGAAAAATCATTACGTATCTTTGTTTTAAAATTCATTGACTATAACTTGATTTATCTCCATATGATCCATCAAATAGCCATGTTCCCTAATTATATATCTTTATTAATATGTATGTTCTAAACCTTTCTAACTATCACTTGTAGTTTTTTATTACCATTTCTTCTACCCAAATATATAGTAGACCTTAAAATTTTATTTAATGTTCCACTAGTTTAGAATCTATCATCTACCTTTTATAATTATCTAGACAATTATAGAAGATCTAGACTTACATCCAAGTGGTTAGTTGAAAGGAGTTAAACATCTAATTAAAAGAAACAAGCTTTAGAGAAAGAAAAAATTTAAGAGGGGCTAGAAAAAATTACAATTGAAGCAATGAAATTTATAGGAGATCCATTAAAAAACTTTTAAGGACTATGAACAAGGAGTATCGTAAAGAAGGACAAAAAAAAATTATCAATGATCTAATAGTGGATCTTTGTTTGTAAAGCGAGGTTTGGCTACTTCAAAAGAATGATTTAAAGACTATAATATTGATTGCAAAGAAGCAACAATTTTTTGAAAAACTTTATAAAATGTAATCGAAAATAGCGTTATAATAGTGTCTAGCACAAATCATGTACAAACTTTTAGAGATTTAAGAAATATAATGTAACTAATGTTTAAGTCATTCTAATGTTAGGTTTTGATCTTGCACTAGATTTTCACCTTGAAGAAACAAAAGGAAATGAGCACTAGTGTGGTCCTATGACTAGTAGTAGGCTTGTCTTTATTGAACACATATAAAATTCCATAATGATCAGTTAATATGCTTGCATTAGACACATCATTTAGTTATTTAGATTTTTGAAAATTTATAATGTTATTTTTCCCAAACTTTAGTTCTTAGGGTTTTTTATCCCTATAATTTTATGGCTATAAGTACATTATACACAATATCATTATTTATAATCAATAAAAAAACTTGGAGAGATATTTCTTCATTCTTGATTACAAAAACTCTTTTTTTAGGTTCTTTAATAACGTGTGATCATAACTAGCTTTCTATTGTCCATTAACCTTATAATCTTATCATATCTTATCTTTTTGTGACTATAGCAATTCATATCCTTTTTTTGTTCTTTTTTGTTTCCTTAAACTAAACTTGTACTAAAAAATGATCCTTAGTTCTTTTTCGTATTGGTGCAATGGATTGACTTAGGTTATATAAGCTTCAAATCAAAGCTCTAATTAAAATGCTATCCTCAGTAAGGTTATCCACATAACCTTATCCTAACGATTAGTTTTCATCTCCAAATCTTTGAAATTATGATTTATGCATGATGTATGCTAGGAATACACTATTTTCAGCAATATTTTTATGTTATATTGCTTATGTGTTAAATGATTTTAAAGGAGTTGATACTTAACTCAAGAAGTTTTGTCATTTCAGATCGTAATTCTGCTTATACAAGATTTGGAGAAGTAGAGCAATTAAACCGAAATAGAGCAATTTTATAAGATTTAGAGAAGGAAAACAAAACACGACAATATACATGATTTCGTACTGAGGTTCATATATCTAGGTGTTTGCTAATATTTTTCCAATCCACAGTACACATGCCATATTACCCCTTTGTATGAAGACTATAGTATTATACATAGTCTCAGATATGTACCAACTTTTATATTTTTAACTCCAAATAAATTCATATATAACACGATTAGCTATAGAGACCTATTGTTAGGGCCATGTAACTCATTAAAAGTTAGGATTTTATGAATTAAAGAAGAAAAAAGGCAAGAAAAGAGGGATTTTATTTAAGGAAATAATTTAATAGTTACTTTGAAGTTGTTTTGAATTGGTCTTGATAAAGCATTCAGAACCTAGGATGTCATATACTTCAATTCATTTTTTGATTTACTAACATTTAGTTTTCTTGTGATTTATTCATGCTTTTACATTGATTGAATCAAAGGAATGAAAATAAAAAATTCAATATATGATTTGTGCATCGAAATTTGAGAGACAAGACATAAGTTTAGGATACAGTGTGAACAAAAAGGGTTAGGCATAAGCTATTCGAGAAAAGGTCGCAAGATCTTCAAAGATTAGGGTAAAACATATCGAAAGAGTTCATAAAAAAGTTAAAAAAAAATAGGTTGTATAGATTTGGAAGAGATTTTGGTTGAATAAGGATTATATGTTAAAAGAGGAACATAGTTTATATTAGGAACTCTTACTAATCTAAAAGACTAGAATAATTCATTAATTAAAAGTGAAATTGTATATAATATATTCTTAGGGGAACCTGGCCTAAATTTAGTTAATTCATAGTTGTGTATATTCTTGATCATTGTTTTGCATTGGTACTGGGATTTGTTATTTATTTTATTTTCTTTATTAATATATTTGGAAAGGTTGATCTAACTTGTTAAATTTATAGGTAGTAAGTCGTTAACCGGTTAATCCTACTAGTCTGAGGATATGCTATGAACTTGTATTAAAAGAATAATATAATACATTAATATGCAAAAATCATTTGATAGTTAAAGATCCACTATACCTTGTGTTTGATGAGCTATTAATTGCTTCATTGTCATACTTATTAGTTCTGGCAAGAGGATGTTCTTCTAGACTAGTCTCTTTTAAAAAATCTTCTAATTTATTTCCTTCCACAGGGTATAAGTGGTATTACCTAGCACAATTTTAAAGACTAACTTGTTACCATCTCTCACATTATGGTATTATGAAAGCTAATTAATTAAACCTTGCCATCTTAAGGTAGGAGAAGTCATATTATAAAGGATTTAAATTGTGTCTACTATGTAATGGGAAATTTTTCACTTAAAGAAAAGGTGTTCAATTTATTCAAAATCCTAATTAAAAAGAGCATAAGTATTATGGAGATTAGAAAACCCCTCAACTTTTCTCTTACTAACATGCAATAAATGAAAGAGGCTTGGGACTAGCTTGTCTGAACCAAATGAAATTTCCAATTCATTATTAAGGAATGGTTTCTCAACGAAACTCAACAAAATTC
>JAOTAY010000190.1:40431262-40450236 GCA_025629805.1 Erythroxylum baracoense | reverse complement strand
CACAGATGAACTTCTGAGGATGATATTGAATAGAAACTGGGTGATGCGAGTTGCAAGGGTGTTGTACTTCACATTCTAGATTAAAGTCATTAGTACAATTGAAAAAATTTAGTAGATGTAGATCGTGTTTAAAATACCTAATTTGAGTCTTCACCTCATCCCCAATTGATCTTTGAATTGTAGTATCTCTGAGAAAAGCACATTTGAAATCAATTTTTGAAGTCACATTTTTTGCAAATTGCCATAACACTGCCACAGCACAAATCTCTGCACTGATCACAGATGAACTTCTGAGGATGATATTGAATAGAAACTGGGTGATGCGAGTTGCAAGGGTGTTGTACTTCACATTCTTGTTGGGTAATTTCTGCGCATCTCTTATGAAGGTAGAAAGGACAGTGAGTGCAACAATACGCTAGATCCACTATTTCCCTTTCACATAGACTGCAAGTCCAAGTAGTCCATTTCTTTCTGGATCTGGAATTGACAAGGAAGAGCGTATGACGATGACTGCCATGGGAAATCTGCGTTTTTGTATCCGGAGAAAGTAATGGTGTGATTTGGAGGTCATCGTTATATGGTGAAAGAGCACATTTGGTATTTCTGAGAAAAGCACATTAAAATCAAATTTGAAGCTACATTCTTTGCAACTTGCCATAAAAGAGCCACTGCATAAATCTCTGCACTGATCACAGGTGAATTCCTGACAACCATAGTCAATAGAAACTGGGTGATGCGAGTGAAAAGAGTGTTGTACTTCACATTCTTGTTGGCTCGTCGTTTGGGTGACTAACCAAGTTTGGAGGGAGAGAGGAGGAGGAGAGAGAGGCGTCTTCGAGGTCAGTGAGAAGTGCAGTGAAGGAGTCCCACCAGAGAGATGGATGAACAGACTTAGCACTCGACGACATTGAAGAAGAAGAAGAAGAAGAGAGTTTCTTGTGCTCTCTAGAGATCGAAATTTGAAGGATTTTTGGCTCTTTATTGAATTTTTTCGTTGAAGCTTCGTTCATACTTCATAGGACCTAAAGTTGCACGGTTGATGAGCAATCAGATTCTCACCCAAACGACGAGCCGTATCAGTTAAACGGCATGTCGTATCAGTAGAATGGACGGTAATTAGACAAAAAGGCCCAAGAATGTGAAGTGATTTTGGATATAATATTATATTGTGAAACTAAACCTATCAATTTTTAATTTGTTTATGATTATTTAAATCACTATTTTTTTCTTTCTTGAATATTAACCAAATCAATAAGGTTTAGCTTGATTAATGTAATATCCTTAGCTTAAATTGTAAAAATAATAATAGAGACAAAAAAAGAATGAAGTTAAAAAATAATTTAGTTTAATTATTTAATAAGATTGTAACTTAATTAATGAGAGTTAATAACATCGTTTATTTTAAAATAGATGTATAGAGATTGTCAAATATAATGCTATTAACAAGTGATACATATTATTATAATAAATATGAGTTTATAATAAAATTCATACTTATTACAAACACAATATATGACAAAATATTAATTTGATGTAGATTAATGTCGTCGCATTAAAAAAATTTAACAATGAGTTATTTTTGCTAAAAATTAAAAGTTGAAATATTTTATTGTTATTTTTTAAAGTTTAAATTAGTATTACAAAAATTGAATAAAGCATGAATTTTTTTATAATTAATCAAAATAAAAAATAGTGTCGTTTTGTTATATATATAAAATAACATATAAATTTTAAATTTTAAAATTAAACTCAAGCTTGAACTTTTTTAATCTCAAACCAAATTCAAAATTTTAAAAATATTCAAATTCATCTCCATATTCGATTAATTTAAACCAAATCAGTTAATTTTGGGTCATAGTTCTGAGTTTGGACTATTTTATCATCCCTAATTCAGAACAGATCTTTTGCTCCTAATAATCCAATTCTGTATATTCACCTAAGATTTCAACCCATACAATATAATAAATTGGATAATTGAGATATATTAGTTACCCTACGTTTGGTAATGTCTCTGTAAGTGAAGACGGACGATAAAACAAAACAATTATGTGTCTCGTAATGTTTATTTACTGTTTTCACTTATTTTTGTTCTGTCTCTAAATGATAAAAATATAAATTTTTTGTTTCTTTCAAAACTAAAGAACAAAAAATCTTGTCCCCGTGACAGAAACAAAACAGAATACCAACTTTCAAAAATACCCCTCCCCTCCCAAATAATATAATCAATTAAAATTTAATTAATTAATTAATTACAATATTTTAATTAATGAATAATTATATTTTAATTAGTTATATTTTAATTAATTATATTAATTAATTATATTATTTCAATTAATTATATTTTAATTAATTAATTAAAATTTTTTTATTTAGTGAATGAATTATATTTGTTTAATAATTGTAATTAATTAATTATATTTTAATTATTTAATAATATTATTTTAATTAATTATATTGTAATTAATTAATTTTATTTAATCAATTAGTATTAAAAATATTTTTAAAAAAAGGGTCACTATTAAGGAATGTGTTTCATTCCTCAACTAAATGGAGGGTATGGAGGATTCCCCAAAAGTGGGATATCAAAGTATTATCCCTATAATGATAATCAACAACCAACCACTCACTTTTCATTCTTTACCCATTAACTCCTTCCCAAGCCTATCAACCAAGCACCCCTAAGGTCTTGTAATTTTGCTTTTAAACTAAACCAACAAATAGATACAAGAAATTGAAAATTTTAATTTTCCATAAACTTTATCCGACAAGAAATTCTGTAATGGAAGATTATTGGAATTGGTGCAGCTTTTATTTTTGTACTTTGATATGTTTTACAATTTGGAAGCCAAGCAATCTAGAAATAAGTTAATGGGAGAGCTAAAAACAATAATACTTCAATTAAAAACAACAAGATGCTTGCATTTGAAAGGTTACATAGATATACTAATCAAATAAGAATGGTATAGGTAAGATAGATGTTTTTGACACTTAATTTTATGAGAAACAATAATCTACTTTTGGTTGTGGACTAATGGGAGACAAACAAGAATTCACTCTCTATTGTCTACTATATTGATTTTAAGATATTAGTTATTTAATTGAATTTTATACTAAAATTATACTTTCAAGCATAAGAATCAACTTAGCTTCCAATATATGTTTTTATGTTCACCATTTAAATACCCAAAGGAGTTGACTTTGGCTTCAATATCAAATATACTCTTTTTTTTCTTTTGCGTTTCACTTGTTTATGAGACAATATAAAGCTTTGTAGCTAAGTTCAACTTTAATTTTTCGTTGTTGAAAAGTTTCCCTAGTGTTCAAGCACTTATCATGTTTTAAATCAATTATTGATCAAATTTCATCAATACTCTCTTTAGGGTCTTTTTGGCTAACCACTACAATAACTTTAACCTTAATATATGGTTAATCCTTAATTAACTCCGAACTTTATGCGACTTCTCCTCATCGTTCCTTCATTATCCTCATCATTGATAGAATTATCATTGTTGACCTATATTCATCTTCAACCTTCTTCCTTTGGACTCCGACCTTTTTAAGGTATGGATGTTTTGAATGTGGAAAAATGTGCCAAAGACTTTAGTCTTGGATTCATGTTGATGTACATGGAAACTCCCATATTATTGAGGTTGACAAGTTCACTATGATGTATTGTTGTTATCTATCTACTTGTGATCTATGCTTTCCTGATACTTTGTTAACTAAGGTTTTGTTTCTTAAAATTAAGTTAATTAGAGTTAAGTTATATTGTTTTTAATTAGATTTAATTAATTTTAATTAGGATTTATTATATATAATCATAATTATAAAAAATTTATGCCACCTATAGAATAAAAAATAATAAATTTGTGTTACATTAGTGTTGACATGACACATAATAGAAGAGATATAACTTCTTTAATATTTCCATTTATTTAGGGTTTAAATTGAATATTTTACAAACGTTAAAACTCATTTTAAATACTCTAAAATGTTAAGGTCTAACTTGTATTTTGGTAAAAGGTTCAGGTTAAAAAAACACATTTTTCGTGTTGATTAATGATGAACATATAATGATTACATTAGATACATGGAATCTTGAAAATAAAAGGAAGGGTTAAATAATTTTGACCTTATATTACATTAACAATATTTTAACTAGGTTGCATTCTAAGGTAAATAATGTTTAAGAAATATATTTTAATAAATTTTTATATTAATTTTATTTTGTTATGCTATAGTTGATCTTCGATTTTATTTTTAAATGGTAGGCTCATTTATATTCTAACGCTTCATACTAGTTATAGGTTAACAAATGTACTAGTTTATTATTTCAAACATCGATATGAAGTTCAATAATACTTTTTGGATAATGCAGAAATGATGACATGGTTGACACAATTAAGAATAAGTTACAAGTTAGGAGATTATTAATGGTTGTGATAATTTTTCATATGTATTGTGAGCATATAATAAATCTAGTTACGAAGGTTGAGTTGAAAATTATCAAAGTAGGGATATAAGCAACTTAGGATAGTATAGTGTATAGAGTATAATACTTAATTAGGATGAGAAATTTGTGAAAATAATAAGATAACTACACTTTCCTTACACTAGGAAGTTATACCTGATTTATTTATTGTTCTAATTGTTAATTGTAAGCGCATTACATAGCTGTAGCAAGCACAATAAGTATAGATGGATCCTATGAAGACTAATTTCAACTACTAGTTACTCACAAACTTAATGTCTTGGCTAATAACTATAATAGATTGATATGTGCTTAATTGTTGATGCATTTAATCCATGACACTTAGTGATTAATGTTTTTAAATGCTTAAGACATTTACTTTAGTTCATATTTAGTTTTAGGTACAATTTAGAAGCACAATAGCTAAAGTGAGTTAAAAGCATACTCTTTGAGCCATTTCTTGAGATTTACACTCAATTGTCTTCATAAAACAAGAAGGAGAAGGATTAGAGCAAGTGGAGACAAGAAGATGTACAAGATGAACAGTATATATTGCAAACATCAAGTATGATGAGTGTATATGAGACTCACGACCATGACATGTGTCTCACGCCCATGAAAAATTTGTCATGGGTGTGACACTCCAAGTCACGCCTATAACTGGAGATGTCATGATCTTGAACCCCATTGAGGCCATTCACAGTCATGACACACCAAGTCACGCCTGTGACTTTTTGCTACCTTACCTAAGAACCTAACTTTTACTATAAATACATTATATTGACCGTAGAAACAATTTGGACTTTATTTTCTTGGGTTTTGGGAGAGGAGAGACAACAGTAACTGCTATTGCTTGGAGACCTATAGAGTAGATGGAGGGCTAAGCTTCCCGACACCAGTTCGAAGGTGAAATTGCTACCTGAGTCACAGTTAAGCACATCTTTTTATTGTTTAATGTTGAATCTTTCTCGTTATGTATTGTTATCGTTGTTCTTCATTTATTGAGTTGGGTATTATGTAAAGATGATCTTAATGCATTCATCGGATTGTTTTAATACGATCCGATTGCTATAATCTTTAATATAATCCATAATCGTTATAATTGAGATTTGTTTGTAGTTACCAATGACCTTGACTCATTAGGAACAACGTAACTTAGGTAGGATAACCTGAGCTTGTGTAGTTACTACCTATATTGATCCATTTTCGATTTCATAATGCGGTTGCCCAATTAAATCGAGAGAGCATGTTCTAGGTTATTTAGTAGGTAGGTTTAAATAACGAGCTTCTCTTAATTAAACACGACCTAAGGAAAAATTGGGATTAGCAGAGCTTGTTATTAGTCCATGATCAATAGTCCTAGGAGATAGAGGTATGAAAGCATTATAACAATGAAATGTGTTTAATCGTATATAGGCCGAGATTGATCCGAGAACTGAGTTTTACATATATTCAACACTTTTATCCCTTTTGACAGTTTTCTATAATTTGCTTGCTTTAGTTTTATTTTATTTTATTTTTCTTGATTGCATCAACTCAAAACCCCCTTTTATTTCCTTAACATCAATTATTGTCATTGTAAAAATTAACCGAACATTTCCTGTGCATACGATCTCGACTCATCATAGCTAGAATTTTTTAGTGTGCAGAGTTAGGTAAATTTTGCAGTGCACTTGACACGTGCTATCATATATCAATAAAGAAAATAAATCAATAGCTTGGAACATCGAAAACAAGTGACAATTAAGAGTAAAATAATCTATGGTTTACTATACTTAGGTAAGAAATCATTAAGACTTTACAATTTCAACTTCACTTTGATTTAATGAATATTTCTAATTTCTGTGACTAATAAGAATTCCTATCTTAGATTATATTCTCTCTCAAGACTCGTAATACCTATCCTTAGATTAATCAACCGAAATTCCTTTCAAATCAAGATAACCTAATAATACTTTAATTTGCTTTGTATGCTCTCTTAATAAGTTTTACCCCAACGTAGAAAGAACTTGCAACTTTTTTCTTTTTTAATAGCTTATACTTAACTTTCTTTATCTATGTTGTGATCTAACTAGACATCTCATCTCCCAAATATGTGCAAAAATCAAATAATTGAATCTTCTACATTTGCTTTTTAATTCAATCAATTATAAATATATATATAAATCACAAAACTAAATATTCATTAAACCGAAGGATCAATTAAAATATGTTACATCCTAGGTAAATCTTATATAAGTCTATATCCTAGTTAGTTCACAACTACACAAAGAATATAGAAAACAAAAAGAAAAAAAGAAAAAGAGATCATTGGTTTTGAATCTTGAAACTTTGGAGAATCTTGTTGGAATCTTATTTTATCTTCAATGATGACTTGTGTTTGATCAAATCCCTTGTAGATTGGTCTCCAAATGACTTCCTTTTTGCTTTCCAATTCTTTCTTCTACCTAAGAAACCTCCTTTTCTTTTCTTCCCTCTTTCTTTTATTCAAAACCTTACTCTTTAATGAGCTACATTATTCAACATAGGTCTATGTAGTAAGCCGTATTATTTTTGGCAGCTTCTGTAACTTCTCTAAAAACTAACACCACTAACATAAGACCAATATGGGGACTTATAGGGGCAGTTTTTCTTGACTTAAGGGGTAACACATGAGTGTATAAGACTATAAAAAGGAAGTAGAATCAGCCACCTAGAACACGACCCAAACATAATGGCATATAGGTGCCATGTTTTTGGTTCCTTCAAGTCTTCCAAGCTTGCTCCAAACATATCCAATTCTTCTTCAAATTCTCTCCTTTTCCTTAAATAGATATAAATATAACCTACAAAAAAATATCTTAAATTAAGTATTAAATCCTTCAAAAGCATTCAAAACACACGCAATATGTTATGAAAATAATATTAAAAATAATGTATGTCTTGTATACATCAAACTCCCCCATATGTAGGCAATTGCTTGTCCCCAAATAAACAAATTATATTGTTCAATCTTAAATAGAAAAGAATTACTAAAAAAGTGTTAAACAAACCAAACAAAACCTTATATATTCTTTATTACTCATTTAACTATAAGGGTCATCAAAATACTATATAACTAACTACTTACATTAACTCACAATTCACTTTAATTCACTTCATGATCCTTCAAACTTCAACCTAGATCACAAAATTCAATAATACGCATAAAATGAACATACATGAGATAAAATACTTCAACCTTCAAACATATTCATCACATTTATTAGTAAGATATATATTTAAATAAAAACAAGAGAATTAGAAGCTTGTTTGAAAAGTCACCTAACCTTTTTATGTGAGAGTAAACACCTTGTCATGAATACTCCTAGTTACTTAACTAAGTCACTATCTCAAATGGATACTAGCACTACTCATTGACTTCAACGCTTTTATTGGAATGAAGACAACGAAGTGAAATTAATTATGCTCATTTATTCACAATATTTTTTATGCGGGATAATGAAAAATGCTCAAAAATGTTATAATTACTTAATGCATATGCATTTTACATAAAGAATGTCATAATGGTCATCAAGTATTTATTCTCAATTTTACAAAACACAAAATCATTTATTCACTAATACTCATAACTAGTTACATAGAAATTCCAAATCACCAAAACAATCAAACTCATAATGAATTGTCTGCAATAGTATGCGAATGAAAACAAAATTCCAAGAATTACATTCTATTGAAGATTTCATAGAAAAATTGATAAGCTTGAGCATGATACATATTCATAATCCTATAGTTCCTCTCCCACATTTAAAATAAATGCTATTCTCAATGTTTGAAACATATAAGAAAAACAAAAATAATGAAAAGGGAAAGGAAATATAGTAAAAGACTAGAGCTTCCTTTAATTAAGTCACATGATCTAAGTCTAACTGAAATTTCATTCTATAAATTTTCCATTAAACCATTGATTGGAAAAATATAAGTCAAATGGAAAGAAATACCATAATTTATATATAAACATATGATCAGGAGTATTAAAAAACTAAAAAAATAAGTATAAAAGATAAAGAATTAATCTTGTGGAGGAGGTGAAGGTAGAACTACCACTCACTAGTCCTTTAAATCGTCAAAAGAAATCAAGTCCATAAGGCTTCCAATAGATGACTCAATAGTTACTGTTCATATATCATCATCTTGGTCGTCCATCTCTCTCTCTCTCTCTCTGTGCATTAGGAATAGTAGGCTCCTCTCTTAATGGTGTCACAGTCTCCTTCACTTTAACTGGCTCCTCTAACTTTCTGACTTTATTTAACATTAGTCTATCATCCAAAGATTCTGTAAGTTGGTTCTCCATCTCCTCATATGCTACTAGCTCCTTGGGTAGTACTAGTGAAGGTAAGATCTTCACTCCTAAGTGTTACACGATCCTCACTGTAGTGTCACCTAGCCAATGTATATATTGCTCTATATATACCAATGTTGCTAGCTGGGTGGCTAATGTAGTAGTCTGGGGTGGAGGTGGAGTAGATGCTCACTCTGTACCAACAATCTACTACTCTTAAGTAGGTGCCTCATCGATAGTTAATGTTGGTTCACCAAAAAGTGCAAGATACTATTCTCAAGTGTCTGCTTTAAGCTTCACCATCCATATTGCCAGTAATATCTTCATCGTGATGGATTAAAAATAACCACTACTAAAAGGGATAACTCATCCACTAACACTCCTAACTAATAAAGCTAAAGTTAGTCCAATTCAGGTAGTCATAAACCAATTGAACAAAGGAGATAGCAAAGAACGTCCCTTTTTCTCTAATATATACAATATATGAGGAAGAGATCTCTCCTACTTACAACTTCAACGCTTTCCCTCCTTGCTTAGAGTAAGTGCACTAGAATCTTGTGCATCAACCATATTATTAGGAATCTAAATCATAATGCCTTAGATTTTATAGAGTGGTAAGTGTACACCGTGGTTATTGCTTGTTAATAGCATCATGAATTTGTGTTTGGTCAATTTTAGTCTAAAAAGATCCTGCTAGGTGTTAAGGTCTCTGCAAGATCTACAATATAGAAACTGAAATGGAACACAAACTAGTTACAGCTTAGGCTATGGTCCACATCTCCCAATTTAAACTTAGGTTATGTTTCGTTGGATGTAAGGTTTTTTATGGAATGGAATAGTTTATAATGGAATGGTTTATAATGAAATGGAATGTAAATGGATGAAATATTAGAAAATTGTTATTTGGGAGGAAAGATAGGGTTCATAATGTAATATCGTGAAATGTTGTTTGGAAAAAAGGTTTATTATGTAATATAGTGAAAAGTTGTTTATCATTTTACATTTCACCCTAAACCTCCCAAATTAGAGGGTTTCTCATTTTTACTATTTAGGATAGAATGGAATGTAATATGAAACCCTCCTCTTCCATCCCATTCCATTCCATTCGATCATAAACCCTCATCTCAAATGATGGAATAATATTACATTCCATTCCATTTCATTAATAAACCCCCAACCAAACATATCTTTAAGGACAGAGGTGTCCTCCCATAACATATGAATTTGAGTCATTTCTCAATATACTGACTCTTATATATTAAACAAATCTTGCCACCCATTAAAAGAAATAATCTCATGCACATTATTAACAAGATCTACCTCCCTTAACATGGTCCAATTCATGTACTTAAGTGCCTTAAACTGATGTGTTTGAAAGGTTTAGTACCTTTTATATTACACCTCTGTCTCAAAATATAACAACAAATAATTTGAATGTACTTTTGGCTTTGCTGAAGGAGGTGGTGGTGTTATTCGTGCCTATGATGGCCTATGCTACCTCCTCAAAGCTTGTAACCTTGGAGCAGTAATGCATAATATAGCGACAAAAACATCCACTCTAGTCCTTTTATATGACTATGGAACTATAGGTCTCCTAGGTTGTCTCGACATCCCCATGTCTTTGTTTTGATGTGATATCTAAAGAAAGACATAAGTAAGCACTTAAAAAAATTATCTATATCACATATGTATGAGTGTGGAGTATAAAGTGTTAAATAATGAAACAAAGTAATGCACCATTAAATGGTGTATCAACCTAGCTTCTAATATTCCCATATTTATGTTTTTGTTATTCATACATAATATAACTATCACTAACATCCTATAATGTAAAGTTTATTTAACTTCATATATCCCTTATCCTAGTTTAGAAACTATGCTAACTAATTCTACGAATTAAACTCACCAAAGTGACTAAAATAATTTCCACTAGGCATCTTCAATTATAAATAACAAAAATAATTTACAATTCACCTAAATCACTTCCTAGTACCCTAAAAATCAAGCATAATGGGTATATAATCAACTATAAGCTAAAACATAAGTAGAAATTCCAAATAAACTATAACGTGTTAAATCAATGAGAATAATAGTGCTATAGGAAAAATATATGAATGATGTTAAAAATATATGGTGAGGAGAAACTGAAAATAAATGTTAACTGCATTATATGTGGTTAAGGAGGGCTTAGGGGATTAGAAATCACTTTGAGAACCTTAAAGGAAGTTAAAATTTTAGAGAAAACAAGAGATTTAGATAGTTAAAAAATGAGAAAAATGGTCTTGAGACGTTTTTTGTAGGGTAGAACATTGCCTTTATATAAGACCATTTAGGGGTCATATTCATATATACACGAAATAGTGTTCTTATACTTAAGAATGTTTCAATTTAACAAGAGCAACATATGAATTACAAAGAGGGGTGTAGGACAGAACATGAGGGTTATATAGTAAAGACAGGGGATCATATTGTTTGAATAAAATGCACAGAAAATACTGGGTATGAACATAAGAATTACATGAGGATATATAAATATTGTGTTTAACTATAAAACATTATGTAACTTTATCTTTAAAATAAGATGTCAACACAATGTCGTATTACACTTACCTAAGTGTGTGGTCTAGAACACAGGTTAGACAACCTACCATGTAAAGTACATTTTGAAAAGTTGCATATTCTGTAACTTTTTGGCTTTTCTCACAAATGATCACCTATTTGACTTATAGAGAAACACGATGCCATATTTTACTTTATAACCTCTATATAGTGTCGTGTAGGTGATATGTTAGTACCTATGTTAGTAAAAACATTTACAAAATGAAAATAAACTAACTCTAAACACTTATCATAAGAAATCAATAAAGATTTAATAAAGTAAGATAAAAAAATGATAATGATACTAAGGAATTAAATGAATAACTACTAAAACAAATTAAAAAATAATGTATAAAACATAAAAGATAAAGAGTATTGGGTTGTTTCCCAATAAACATTCATTTTAGGTCAAAAGCTCGACTCCTTTTACTTCAACTTGGCATACCCATAGTTATAGGTTGTATACTACCATGAATTCTGTCATTTTCACTAGTATTCTTCTTCTTCTTCTTCTCAATAGAGTGGAAAATGTTTAGGCTTATTGTAGGTTTCTTCCTAATGGATTTGCTCATCTCCTTCTCTTATATGGCATTTGTCCCATTTTTATCTGATGTGTTTGGATCTTGTATAACATAAGATATATCTTTGTTATTCACAGCAAAATAGAGGAAATTATTACACTTATCATCAACTGGATTCTCAGGTCCAGATTACTTAAACTCTAATTTCCCATCTTTGACCCTTAATGTTAACTTCCCTTTATACACATCTTTCAAGGCCTTGAAAGTAGCTTAGAAAGGTCATCCAAAATTAAGCACACATTCCTTTTTTCAGCTATATCGAAAACCACAAAGTTTACAGAAATGAGAAACTTATCGATCTTTATAGGCACATCTTTTAATATATTTACCGGTTACTTAATAGATCAATATGCCAATTGAAATAATATATTAGTATATTTCAATTTCCCCTTATTGAGCTTCTTATAGATAAATAGATTTATAAGGATAACGCCTAGCACTGGGTCACAAAGAATGTGATTAAAGCTCATTTCTCTAATAAAACATATAATAAAGAGGCTATTAGGATCCTTAAGTCTTATAGGCAATCCATTTTTGGTCATGGTTTTGCACTCCTTAATCAAAGATGTAGTTTTATTTTCTTTGAACTTTCTCTTGTCAGATAAGATATCTTTTTAAAAGCTAACATAAAAAGGAATTTGTTTTAAAGCATCATTAAAAGGAATATTAATATATATCTTTCGAAGAACTTCCATAAACTTCCTAAATTCTTTGTCAATTTTTGTCTTAACCAATGTTTGGGAATGGGTGACTTATAAGGTGTAGGGGGAATGTATTTAGGTTCTTCTCCCTTTTTTACTTTCTTTCCCTTAGTTTCGTTATCCTCAACATGTGTTTTTCCCTTTGTATGTCCCACACTTTCAAGTTTCCCTGATCTAGGGCTTTTAATAAGCTCATCACTCTTTAACATCCTATTATTGTAATTCTCTCTAGGATTCTCAAGTTTTCTAGATAATTAACTATGTGGTCTAACATAGAAATTAGCCTGTTGAGCAATTTAGTCCTTAAGCATCTTGCTAACGATAGTTATAATATCTAACTTAAAGTTAAGCTTCCTAATCTCTTCCTTAAACTCCTCATTTTGCTTAGTCATTTAGGATGCTCTTTGGGATTTATTTTAGGCTAGGATTTTTAGGATGGGGTTAAAAATTTGGATTGTAAACTCGGTGGTTATTTGTTACTTTGAGGTGCCGGGTTAAACATGTTTAAGGACAAGTTTAGATGGTTCCTTGAACCAGGGTTATATGTATTAGAGAATTAGTCATTCTTCTTGTTGGGGTTGTTAATGAAGTTAAGATATACAACATAAGAGTCATACAAAAAATTGATTCCCTAATTGAAAATATATAGCTAAATGTCTTAAGGATTCATATATATCACAAATTGCGGTAGTAGCACTAATAGAGTTAACATTTATATAGTCAAAATTTTTAAATAAGAATATACCTTAGTAACTAAAAGATTCAGGGCATCTATATCATACTTATCTAGAATTTTTTTAGGAGTGGCTATTTCACTTGATCATTGGTACTAGTTTTGAGCCATATCCTCAATTAGATTACATGAATCAAGCTCCATAAGTAGTTACATCTATAGAGATCTTCGTATTCTAGGTTATCTCATTATGAAAGGTTTGAACTATCAGCTACTTCTCTAATCTATGATGTGGAAATGATCTCAACAACTCCTTATACCTCTCCTAAGCTTAATATAGGGATTCACCTTCTCTTTAGGAAAAGTGGTAATTTGGTTCCTTATCTTTGCAATCTTGTTTAGGGGAGTGTATTTAGCTAAGAACATATAAGTAAGCTAATTCTATGTGGTGATTGAGCTTGTTGGTAGGCTCTGCAGTGATGCCTTTTCTTTGTCCCTCAAAGAGAAAGGGAACAACCTTACAATAGGGGAGACATCATTAAGATTCATTATATTGTAGTACTCTAGAAATATAGATAGATGCAGATTAAGATCTTTAGATAGTAGTCCTCTAAATTGATTCTGCTATACTATAGAGAGTAAAAAGGGCTTTAGCTCCTCTGATGTGTTCTTCTTAAGTATAGGGTTCTTTTAATCTCAGGATCTGGTTTAATTAGATTCTTAAGATTGTCAGATTCCTATAAATAAAAAGTAAGTTGTAAAAGTAAAAGAATAAAGAGAATTCAATGAACAATAATGAAACTAAACTAAAATAAAAAAAATGCCTAGTCTAATTAGTTTGTAAATAAATTAATATGAACTATCCATTCCATGAAAACAATGCTAAAACTTAATTATTCTAATTGTTAACCATAAGGGTATGATATAACTATAGATATCACACCAAGTACGTGTTAATTCTATAAAGAATATTATTAATTATCGGTTACTTACAAACTTAACTAACTAAGCTTAACTATCTGGGCTAACAACTATAATCAATCAACTAAAAATAAAAAAATAACCTAAAACACCAAAAAACAAGCAATGGTCTGAATAAAATAATCTATGAAAACCTAGACTTAGCTAAAAAATCCCCTAAGGTTTTACTATATTCAACTTCATTATGATTAAATGAATATTTCTAGCTTCATAAACCAGTAAGAGTTTCTAACTTATATTATACCTCTTTTGAGACATGCAACCCTTATCTGTAGATTAATCAATTGCAATCTCTTTCAAATTAAGACAGCTTGAGAATGCTTTAGTTTGCTTTGTGAACTCTCATAATAAGTTTTATCCTAACCTAGGAAGATGTGGAGACTTTCTCTCAAATAGCTCACGCTTAGCCCTCTTTATCCATGTTTTGATCTAAACACACATTTTATTTCTCAAATATCAATGCATAAATCAAATAATTGATCTTCCATTTTTTGCTTTTAATTTAATTAGTTATAAAGATATGGATAAATTACAAGAAAGCTAAATAAATTATATTACATCCTAGGTTCATTAAACCAAATCTATAACTTAATTAATTTATTATTAAACAAAGAATAAAAATAAAAATAATGACGAAAACAAAGAAAAGAGATCATTGTTCTTAAATCTTGAATCTTTAGAGCATCTGATTGGAATCTTGTTTTATCTTTTGATTGACTTGTTCTTGATCAAACCTATTATAGATTGGTCTCTAAATGAATTCCTTATTGCTTTCCAACTTTTTCTTCTGTAAAAAAAATCTCTTATTTTTCTTTCCTCTTTCTTTTTATGAGAAACCCTTCTCTTTAATGAGCCATAAGGTCTTAACACATATCCATATAGTAGGTAGTGTTGTTTTTGGTAGCTTTTATAACTTTTCTATAAAATAACATCGTCAATATGGGACCAAAATAAGGATGTGTAGGTTTCATGTTGCTTAATCCAAAGGGTAACACAGGAGTGTATAAGGCTACGAAGGAGAAGCAAATTTAGCCATGTTAGAAAATGACCCAAACACAGTGGCGTGTAAGTGTTTTGTTTTTAATCCCTTCTCTAAGTCTTTCAAATGAGTGCCAAATTTATCCTATTCTTCTCCAAATTCATTCATTTTCCTTAAGGAGGTATAAATATAATCTAAAATAAAGTATATCTCAAATTAATTATCAAATCCTTGAAAGCATTCAAAACACAAGCCATATGTTATGAAAATAATACTAAAAATAATGTATATCTAATATACATCAATTCTTTAATAAGATAAAGTTCTACATTCAAAATGCTTGATGTTGCCATTAAGTATGTGGATGCATTTATTAGGTCGAAACAATATGATTCTTAGCACACTTACTTCCTGACATAGTCGCAATGAGAGTTGATAGAAATTTATTAGAAATTGGAAGTGTTTAAAATTATCCCCGAGTTTTTTTTACACAAAATATCAAATTACTCATAATTGTTTCACTAACATGTGTGAGATCAAGTTAGCATTATCTGAATGAGTCATTTCTTCTAATAAGGTGGTTTAATGCAAACATAATGTTGTAAAAAATTGAATATTATTTTTAGAAATTGTATAATGATAAAGTTTCAATACAAGTTTAAATCATTAAATAGTTTGATATGATTTGTTTTCTGATTACTATTAAGAATAGGTAAAGAGTTCAATAACAATAGCTCAATGTTAGGTTCAATTTCTATTCATACATCCTTATCAAGCAAGAAAATTTTCGGTTTGAATCTTGGATTAAAGGATATTACAAGGGAAAACACCTAGGATTTCATATAATCCAACATAGTTAGATTGTTATTTGGAAGCTAATGTTTGAAAAATTACTTATGAGAATTTTGATATATTATAGTGGAATTTGAATAGAGGTTAACATCTAATTATGTAGACAAATATGTGAGATTTCTTAATGTTTCCAATGTTTATAACTGCTTCTAAATTTGCTTTTAGTTTTGTGATTGAATAGTCAGTTTCTTCTAAAGACATTGGAGGTCCTAATTTATCCAAGATTTTATTATGTGATAAACCAATTTATGGTAAACTAAATACTAAATGGTATGTTAGTATCTTTTGTAACCTTTAATAATTACATATCTTATAATTTTATAAAATCTTTTTAATATTGTGACATATATAACAGATGTTAATAATAATGTGGTTGGGCTATGGATCTTGTTCTATGTTTATTCAAAGAAATATTCAATAATGAAAATATATTTATTGTTATTAAATATATATTCATTTATCAAACTATTAGATAATTGAGTATGGTTTTTATAGTGATTTCTTCCTAAATGTAAAGGAAGTGGTGCAAAGTGTTGACGATTTTGACTTCAAAAAAGATGAGCGAGTAATTATAACTGGTGTTGAATACAATCAATAGTTGTAGGGTTGCATGATGATTTACCAATTGGTTAATTATCGTTTTAGTTATATTTTTTGTAAATTCTATATTTTATATAAAAATGAGTACTAAAACTCTCTAGTTTGTTTGCGTATGATGTCTTTAGGTTTTAAAATGCTAGGATTTCTAGGGATGCAATTTTACCATGCAAGTATGTGATTATAACTTATATCTTTATTGCCTTTTTATTAGGTAATAGCTATGGAGCTAGCCAAACTAAATGTTAAGTAACTTAACCATATTGGTTAGCTTAAGAATTTGCTGTATTTGTAATTTGTCTTAAGAGTGGGGAACAAATTATTACTTAGATATCTTGCCATTTGCCTTTTCTTGTTCTCTTTTGCTTTATCCTTTGTATGATTTATGCTATCTAATTTTCAAGATAAGGAACTCTGCAACAACAATATAATTAGATGGGTACCAAACGATCTTAGAAATTTGACAAACTTCATTAGTTTGACTTAATGATTGAATAATTTTATTGGTCCTATTTTAGAAACACTGGGAAGTTGAAGAAAGTTTGTTTCCTATATGAATATGCATGCTTTATCTTCTATTACATAATGTTGATTAGTATGAAATTTGTTAACTGCTCTTTTATTATTTGGTTGACCTATATCTAGTCTTTTATGTTTTACGTCAGTATAAAAGAAGGCTCAATAATGAGATTATAAATTATGACTTGTTAATAGTTTTGTGTATCATGGATATTTTTTCCAAGTATTGTATCAAATATGGGTTCATTAGGTTTTGATCAAATTGAAACTTGATTGTGCATCAAAAAGCTGTTATGAGCCTAAATCTATTAGGATTCAAAACTTTAATTTGACTCAAAGCTCGATTGTGTTTGAGATTTTCGGGTTAGATCGAAGCTTGGGTTGAAGTTTTTCCAGGCATGCCTAAAAACTTAATTAGGCTTAGGCTGGACCCAACGATAAGTTTATTTCAGATTCAACTGACGCGACCTATTGCCATTACTACTTATAATTGGAGTTATATTATAAGGTACAGGGAATGTATATTACAATTGATATTTTGATTTTATAAGCCCCAATCAAGACTTGATTCTCCTATATTCAAATGTCAAAGATCAGAAAGATACCTTTAAAAGATTGAAATAATACATATAAGAACGGTAATTAGTATAGTTGGACTAGCTTACTCTTTGTTTGACTTAACATGACAACTCCAAAGTACAGCGTAAATCCAACCCAATGTTTGATTGGTTCGAGTCACAAGGCCAAAAACCATTTGGACCACTTAAAAAGATGTCATTTTGGTGAAAGAGTTTAAGCCGCTTGAACCAAGTTTTGAGCATATTCTCTTGACCGAAGTTTAATCAACTCGAATCTGAATCTTTAATTTTGTATCACACCAAGTCTATTTTACCAAGTCCAAACACACACATCATAAGATATATGTTAAACAACTATTTTAAGTTGCTGTAAAGAAAATTGCACCTACGAGTTATAATTTTCTAATGCCTGTTTGATCAAGTATAAACATTGTTATTATATTCATAGAAAATGAAAGGAGAGAAATGGCTCAAAGTTCATTAAAAAAGGTAAACCAAAGTAAGTGAATTTTTTTGAATCAGTTGAGTAATTAGTCTGACCACTATATCAATAATAAATTTACAAACTTATACTATTGTAATTACAATTTTCATTCACTTTTTTTAACACAATTTCAAATCACACTAACTATTAAGAAGATATTGAAAATAGTTATTATTTAAAATTCAGAATTATTCTTCTAAGGTCACTTGAAATCACAGAGAAATTTTCCTGAAGAAGACTGATAATACTGAACTCATAGCATTACCTTGAGCAAGAAATTTGACAGCTAATACCGATAATCAGTACATTTTTACAGAGCCAGTTCAGACGAACAGTTAGCAAGAATTATCAACACTTCTTGACGCAAATGTTTGAGCCTACAAATCAACAGACATGAAGTGCATTTCATGACACGGTATTTGCATTATATACAGCCTTACGGAGCAAATAATAATTGAAACTTGTCATGTTGATCCTTTTTACTCAAATTGGGACGCCAGAATTACTTGGAACGAGGTGAGACTTTTTCCATTCTGCCTTGGAACACAAGCTCTTAACTCTTATGGGCTGTTTGGTTCAAAGAATGGAATAGATAAGGAATAGAATAGTTATTCTTAAGAATAGAAAAGATGAGGAATA
>JAOTAY010000190.1:40347735-40370125 GCA_025629805.1 Erythroxylum baracoense | reverse complement strand
AAAAATTTCTCATAATTCCAAAAGCTTCAAGAGCCTTTTCAGTCATACATTTCTTTGTGTATCCATGAACCAAAACCACAAGTGCTTCAGACGACAAAGAAAGATTGCTTCTTTTTATTTCTTAAACAACTTGCCAATACAATTCAAGCCCATTTTCCTTAACGAGCCTGTCAATGATTATGTTGAGACATACCCAGGTGCGAAAACACCTATAATTGGATGCCCAGATAAAGAAACGAAAACCCAATTGCGAGTTTGGCGGGTCTTAGATAATAAAGTTAACAATCTCAGAAGTGATGAATGGAAGAATAGGTTCTAAAGCAGGTTCCATAGGGCTGACGGTGCCAATGATGGTGAGAACTTCATTAGAAACAATAAGTTCATGAGAGGAGGTGTGGATAGCGTGAATCCATGGGGGCTTGGACTGAGAGATTCCACGGAGAAGGAGAGAAGTGTGGGATTTAAAGTTTGAGGAGATTCATGTGGGATTCAGATGGGCGTTTGCAGGATGTGAAGTAGAATAACTGGAGGCGATCGAAGATGCAAAGTTTTTCTCCTCTGTCCTGCCAAAGGAAATGGACAAGTGAGAGAGAGCTTTGAACAGAATCGGTTGAACCGGTTCGACAAAAAACCAGCCGGTTCGCTGATAAACCGGCCGGTTTTAATACATAGAGGTTAGTAAGTGAAACCGAACCGGACCACTAGCCGGATCAAAAATTTTCCGGTCGGACCGGCCGGTTCGGTTCGGTTTTTAAAACCTTGGTTGAAACCTTACACTCCTCACTTGAAAAGAGATTTGTTAAGACCCACTGTGTTTTCAAACAAGCAAAATGATTCATGGGTCAACTAATTTAGTCAAAGAGAAAACTATGTCACTTCCCCATACTAATGTCATATAAGAAAGATATAGTATCTTATAGATCCCTATTATCAAATGATGAGCTCACATAAACGTACTTGGAAAATAGATAGTATAATTGATGCAAAAGAGCTTAGAATATATAAACAAAATAAAAGAGGACACATTAGTCAACCACAAGCTTTAATTTGATGGAATGAAGTGTGGAAATTGAGGTTACATCCCTATGCTAAGTTTTCCGTATCAGATAAAGAATATGAACAAATTTGAGGATAATTTATGTGTATTATTTCTCATAAATGACATAAATACATATAGGGAAGATAAGCAATTGTTCTGCTATTCAATCCCTTTATTATTGCCTAGAAAGAAGTAAATAAGATCCCAAGAAAATAAGGACTAGAAATGGAAAAGATAAAACAATATTTTAGGAAATAAACTATTGAGCAAATAAGGAAACAAATAAAGTAATAAAACTGAAAATATTTTTCCAACACTCCTCCTCAAGCTGGTAAATAGATGTTGATCATTCCTAGCTTGCTGCTTATCTTTTCAAATCTGACGCTAGTAAGTGCTTTTGTGAAAACATCTACAACTTGTTTGCTAGTGGGAATGTGAGGTAGATCAATCAAACCAGAATCTACTCTCTCCTTTATGAAATGACGATCTATCTCCACAAGTTTAGTTCTATCATGATAGATAGGATTCTTTGCAATCCCAATAGTTATTAGGTTGTCACACCATACCCTCATCTGAGGCTCTACTTTGATCCGAAGTTCTGCCAAGAGTCTTTTAATCCATATTACTTCATAAATTCCCAATGCTAGTGCTCTATACTCAGCCTCTGCACTGCTTCTGGCAACCACTGGTTGTTTTTTACTTCAAGTTACCAAGTTATGCCACACAAAGGTACAATAACCTGTTGTAGACCTCCTATCAGTCACTCATCCAGCCCATTCAGCATCTGTGAATACTTCAATACTCCTTGTCTCGCTTTTCTTAAAGAATAATCCTTTTCCACGAGTCATTTTCAAATACTTCAGGATTCTAAGTACTGCATCCAATGTTCGTGTTGAGGGTTGCTCATAAACTGACTAACCACACTCACAGGAAAACTAATGTCTGGTCGAGTGTGAGACAAATAGATCAGTTTTCTAACTAATCTTTGATATCTCCCTGTATCCACTGGTGTGCCTTCTTCTTTAAGACTCAATTTATAAGTTGATTCCATGGGTGTTTCAGTAGGCTTTGACCCCCATCATCCTAGTTTCCTATAAAAGGTCAAGTGTATACTTCCTTTGGGACATTGAAATACCCTTACTAGATCTGGCCACCTCCATCCCCAAAAAGTATTTCAAATAGCCCATATCCTTAACTTCGAATTCTTGGGCCCAAGCACCTTTTAGCTCCTTTATGCCTCCCCAATCATCACCTGTAATAACAATATCATTAACATAAATTGTAAGAATAGTCATTTTACCATTAGTCAGTCGTCGAGCAAACAAGGTGTGATCAGTTTGACATTGGTAGTAGCCAAGTTTCTTCATTGCCTTTGTAACTCTATCAAACTAAGCCCGAGGTGATTCTTTCAGGCCGTAGAGTGATTTTCTAAGCTTGCATACCCTTTGAGGATGTGTAGCTTCTTCTAGTCCCAAAGGTATTTTCATGTATACCTCTTCTTCAAGATCACCATTGAGGAAAGCATTTTTTACATCTAATTGATATAATGGCCAATTAAGATTTGCAGCTAGTGATAATAGAATCTTAACAGTATTGAGATTGGCTATAGGTGCAAAAGTCTTCTAGTTGTCAATCCCATGCGTCTATGTGAAACCTCTAAAGTCTTGCTTTGTACCTGTTAATACTTCCATTAGGGTTATATTTGATGGTGAACACCCATCTACAGCCAACCATTGTTTTTCCCTGTGGTAAATCTGTTACTATCCAAGTATGGTTCTTCTTGAGTGCATTCAGCTCATCATCTATAGCTTCTCTCCACTTCGGATCCTTCACTGCTTCCTGGAAATTTTGAGATAATTTTTCAGTACATAACTGAGTCACAAAAGCCTTAAAATGTGGTGATAACCTATTATAACAAACAAAATTGCTGATTGGATGCTTTGTACAAGATCTTACTCCCTTCCTTAGAGCTATTGGCCATCTAACTCGTCAGAATTTGCAGTAGGTTCTGATTCATGACCTTGCTCGGGAAGTGTGATGGATTTTTCTGGTTCTACTTCACATCGAGCCTACTGTTTGCCTTTCCTTCTTGAGTAAAATCGTGGTTGCACCTCAGGATTTTTGTCTTCCTGTTTGTGCACCCTAATTTCAGTATCCTTCTCTGATAGACACGGGAGGTTTCTGGGAGATGGAAATGCAGTAATATTGTATTAAAGTAGCTGTCCAATTCGAGATGGACTAAATCTCCAAATTACAATCACAATAATAACAAATCTGTCTTCAACATAAATCTATAGACACATATATATAAGCCAACTGGTAACTGTTATTCTAAGTAATAGCTAAAAAAAAGGAAGACATGTTCCATTATGAAAACCATGCAACCACAAAATCAGATGTGCTTCTAGAAAAGTGGGTCTTGAAGACCAAGCAAGTAACTGAATTGGTCCATCATTTCACTTGATTTCCCATGTGGATACTTGTTTTTCCTTTGAGCATAGACCTTCAAAGGAGGTGGAGATGCATCATTCTCTTTATCAAATTCATTGTTTTCTGTGCAATTCTAGTCAGGTTTGTGACTGGAACGGGCTATATTAGTAGCTTCAATGGGAATGGTGGTGTCAGGATGTAGTATCTTAGGTATGATGTTATCAAAATTGTGTGTTTCAAAGATGGTTTCATAAGAATCAGGTTTGGTTTGATCAGGACTAGGCAAAACAGAGGTGTTTTTAGAAGAACTAGAGTCCTTTATAGGTCTGGTTGAGTCATGGCTAGGTGCAGAAGGCAGAATTTCTTGGTGTAGTGTGTCCGGTGAGCCATCACTTCCCAAAAAGGACCACTCACTTTCTCTTCTCTCCCCCTAAATGGGTATTTTTGGATAATAGGCTTGTGTTTCAAAGGTCACATCCAAAGTAACAAAATAACGCTTTAGAGTAGGAGAGGAACACTTGTAACCTTTTTTAGTAGAAGAATAACCCAAGAAAATACACTTATGGGCCCTAGATCCAAGTTTGCCACAATGTTAATTAGGCACAAAGGCAACACAACCAAAAATCGAAACCGAGGGATAAATCTCAAGCAATTTTTGTAAAGGTGTATGAAACTCCAAAACTTTTGATGGCATTCTATTTATTAAATAAGCAGAAGTGAGAATAGCATCCCCCCAAAAATGATTTGGAACCTTTTTTGTGAGCATGATAGATCTAGCAACCTCAAGGAAATGTCTATTTTTTCTTTTTGAAACACCCTTCTGTTGTGGTGTATTAGTGCATGAGGTCTGATGTATAATACCATTGCTGGTTAAAAATTGACCAAAGGATTGACTTAGATATTCTTTACCATTATCACTTTGTAAATTGGTTTAGTATAGAGGAATAAAATTCCTTAAATACCTGAAAAACTTCTGCTTTTTCTTTCAAAAGATATGCCCAAGTCAATCTTGTATGATCATCAATAAAGGTTACAAACCATTTAACATTGTTTTTGGTTCTGACCTTTGATGGCCCCCAGACATCACTGTGGATGATGGAAAAAGGCTTAGTGGGTTCATAGGCTCGGAGTGTATAAGAATTTTTGGTGTGTTTAAAGAGTTGACAAAATTCACACTAAAAAGAAATTTTCTTTTTATTGAAAAAAGTTGAATATAACTGCTTCATGTAAGATAAACTAGGGTGGCCTAACCTATAGTGTAAAGTGCAATTTCTTCATTAGAAGATAAAATAGCATGAGCTTTATTCCTTGTTGTTGCAAATGTAATATAATCCATCAAACTCCCTAGCTCCTCTTCCCCGACTCCAAATCCTAGAAAACACAACCATCAACCAAAATTAATTGTGCAATTATGTTCTTTAGTAATCCTTTTGACATATATCATATTACAATTCAAGCTAGGCACATAAAGAACACCACTTAAGATCAATTTATCAGCAATTATAACAGTCCCAATCCCCTGAAATTTTAGAACCTGTCCATTAGCTGCCTTGACAGTCCTATGAACAGGACAAGGCTGTACATCAACAATCCAAAGACCACAATTTGGGGTTTGAACCCCTAAAGCAGTGGCAGTATTACCTGTTTGGACCATGTTACTTGTGGATACAACCTTTTTAGCCTTCAAATCATACTTACTACGAATTTTCCTTAGCAATTCAACTTCTTCTTGCTCAGTGGTATGTTATCTCCCTCGGTCTTGTCACCACCAATAGCTATGTAGCTTTTGTTCTTAGCCTTTGATCAGTTTTTCTAATTTGGAGGTTTCCCATGAATCTTCCAGCATGTTTCTTTGGTATGGCCACCTTTTTCACAATGATCACACCAAGGCTTACCCTATTTTCTCTTAAGTTCCGGCCCATTTGTTTCTTTGACAGTCATGACAGAAGATTCAGAGGGATTTGTATTGCTTGGAGTGCTTTGCATCAGCAACTTTCTACTCTCTTCACATTTCACCAAATTGATTGCCTCCATAATGGTTGGTAGTGGTCAGGTTGGCCTGATTCTTCTATGAACCTCCTTGTAAGTAGAGTTTAGTCCCAAAAGAAATTCATACACTTGTTCTCTATCCCTTATTTTCTTGTAGCACGCTGTTAGACCCCTAAGTCCAGACTACGGGATCGTGCGAGTATTGACGAGCTTTGGCCAATGCTTGGCACGCAGGTCGGCTCGAGGAAGGTGTGTTGACGAGGGAACAAGGCGAAGTCCTGCAAGTTAGCGAACTAAGTCATGCGAGATCCGAGGGTGTGCGAAGGCACTTGACTTCAACGAGGCAGGTCAGAGGTATGTAAAACGTGCGAGGTTTTATACTAACTTAGTTTGTGACTTGTACTTAGTCATGGAGCGACGAGACTGCACCATGAAGTGAGCTGGATCATGGAAGATGGACTTGTCCATGAACGTGCATTGACGGACTTATGTGCGGATAGGCCTTGGTGAACACATCAGCAGTGACGTGGCAACTGTGGATGATGTGACACATGATGACGTGGCGGATAAGATCGCAGTGGATGAACATCAACTTTAAGAGATAAAGATCATCTGGAAGGATCATCTGAAAATAGAGGAGATTTTCGCGGATAAGGATAATCATTCCTAGATAGGATAATTTTTTAAATGTGATGTAACTTAATCCTATTAAGGATAAGATAGGATAAGATTGTGATCTTAGCCAGTAGAGTTCTATTAGGACTCTAAGTCATCTGAAGGAGCCTATAAATAGCTCATTGGAGGTTAGAGCTATTCAGAGGGAGAGAATCAGTGAGAGAGCTCATTGAGAGAAATCACTCAAAGGAGAGAGCTTTGAGAGTTGAGAGCTTTTGGGGAAGTTCTCATTATAAGGGCTTCGAGTAGGGAGTTCCTTGGGAGTGCTTCGAGAAGGAGGTACTTGTGTCTTTTGTTAACATTTTGTGGGGAGTTAATGAAAGAGTAGCTTTGGCTATATATAAATATCTCTTGTCGCTTTCTTTACTCTATTTTACACTTGTGTTATTTTGTGTGTGAGAGAAACACTTTAAACACTAATGTGCGCGTGAGATATTCGAGGGCTAACAGAATTGTTCGGCAACATTCACGTAAGAAGGCTGAATCTTTGCTTAAGCGAACTGAAGCGGGATTGCTGCACCAAGGTAGGTGCAAATTGTGGCAAAAGTTCGGGTCCAAAGTAGACCTTTGTGACACCTACCACCATATTCTTTTGTTGAAGAGTTTTCAGTCCCCCAAAGTTCAGATGGCCATATCTGAAATGTCATAGCCATGATTCATCATTTATGCTGAAAAATTGAGCCGAGAGGGGTTGTTGAGATGTAGGGGAAACATTCAGTTTGATGTCATGTTGATTCGAGCGATCAATCCCCTTTCTTTATCATGAATATGACAAACTCCCACCTTTAATAGCAATCTTGAAGCCTTTCTCCTAGAGTTGTCTAACACTAAGAAGATTAGTTTTCGAATCTGGAACGAAAAAGACATTACCAATAATTTGCTTGGAGTTGTCTTTAGCATGAATCTTGATGCTTCCTTTTCCAATGACAAAAACTGTAGAATTATATCCAAACTTGACGGTGTTTTTAAATGTCTCGTCCAAATCTAAAAACAGTGAACGGTCTCTGCACATACGGTTGCTACAGCGTGTGTCAAGATACCATAAATTTTTATGGATTTCCTCTTCCTCACGACAAGCCATCAACAGAGAAACTTCTTCTTCCTTTTCTGCAAAATTGGATCTCACACCACGATCTCGATCCAAATTAGTTCAGCACTCATTATTGTAATGGCCAAACCTGTGACATCTGAAACATTCGATGTCCTACTTGTCTGTGAACTTTCGCCTGTTACTGTTGAACTGGTGGGAGCCTTTCCTTTTTCGAGAATCTGCAGCTTGCTCTTCATCTTATTTCTAGTGTGTATTTTTGTCCTTCCAACTCCCTTGTCCACGATTGGAACCTTTAAAATTTGTTGAAGCTTTTAAAGTTTGTTCTTCAGTATCCTACTGGACAATTTTCTGCTCATAAACCAACAAAGAACTTTGCTATTCATCAATTTTTAGTTCATCAACATCTTTAGATTCTTCAATGGAACAAACAATGAAATTAAATTTTGATCTCAAAGATCAAAGAATCTTCTCTATAATCTTCATGTCCTCCATCCTTTCACCATGAATTCTCATCTTGTTCACTACGGCCTTTGTTATAAAAAAGAAATCAGTAACAGATTCACCTGACTTCATGCGTAGAGTTTCGAACTCTCTCTGAAGTGCTTGCAGCTGCACACACTTTGTCCTTGCATTTCCTTGGTACTTCTTCTTTATAGAGTCCCAGATCTGCTTTGACTTATCTTTGCAAAGAATCGTCTCCAAAATCGAGCGATCAATGGCTTGAAAAAGGTAATTTTTGGCCTTCAAGTCCTTCAGTTTAAGTGCTTCTCTCTCAGTTTCTTGTGTGTCAGACAAGACTTCCCCTTCTCTTCTTGCTGGTACTCCAGACTCAACAACATGCCAATACTCCCTCGACCTCAAGAAGTTTTCCATCAGCATACTCCAATAATCGTAATAACCATCGAAATGAGGAATAAATGGCTGCATAAACTATGCTTCATTTGCCATTTTGCTACTGCAAAATAGAACTAGAACTAGGAGAGAAGGTGGGTCTGATATCACTGTTATGCTATTGATAAAGCGGAGAAGAGAGAAGATGGGATAACAAAAAGAAATTTCCTGCTCTCTTTCATTATCAAAATACACAATGCAAATGCTTTTTATAAGAGCTTATAGCTAACAACCAAAGCTAGAAACTAGGAAACGGGGAAAAAAACTTAGTAACAAACCATCTGCAAAAATGGACTCTCTTACGATGCTAACAAAGAGGTTTTGGCAGAAAAAATTTCCATTTTCATTTATTGATGTGTTTCTATGTACAGGAGTCTATCTGTAGTATTACAATCTCCTAGTTATGGTAAATATTTTACATTGAATACAAGGAATATTTTCCTCCTAATTCTACTCCTGATTTGTAGCTTGATTGACTGTGGAATCTTCTAACAGACTCCACTACTCCACTACACTACTAACTATTTCTAAAGAATCGGTCGAATCACTTAAGACTAACATTCCTAACAGCAACTAATTACAAGAAAATAGTTGGGAGTTTGCGATACTTAACTGCTATGAGGCATATCTGTATGATGTTGGGATAATTAGCAGATTTATGGAAAGTTCTCGTCAATCTCACTTGCAGGCAGCTAAGCGTATCTTGAGATACATTAAAGTTGAAGATGATTTTATATGGCGAGAAGCAGGGTATCGCATTGTGGTAGACTATATACGTTGGATCACAAAGGCGCAACGAGTAATGAGTCGAGTCCTTTTAGTGGCAGGTTTGCCTGTCGGTCATTCTGTGGGTTGGTACCCACTGCAGCAGGGTTGGGTCAAAATAAATACAGATGGAGCAGTTAAACATAGGTCGCTTATTGGGACTGCTGAAGGATTAATTTGGGATTGCAATAGGAACTGGTGTGGGGGTTTCATGACACATATTGGCAATTGCTCGCCATTGACAGCTGAACTTTGGGGACCGTAAGATGGGCTTACATTGGCTATTGACACGTGGTCCTCGAAATGGATTTGTTAGAGGTGATTAATATTTTGTCCTCATCTAACATGTTACTAACTGCGGATTCTTTTTTGGTGCAGGAAATCCAAGAGCTATTGAGTCGAGCGTGGGCAATTCAAATTCAACATATTTATCAAGAAGAGAACCAAAGTGCTGATAGCCTAGCAATTTTAGCCCGGCAAGTGAGTCCAGGAATGCATGTTTTGCCAGCTCCTCCACAGGAAATCATGGCTTTGGTTCAACAGGATCTTCAAGGCGAGATATATCGTAGAGCGATGCGGTAGTTGCTTTTGCTCTCTCTCCATTGTATACACACACACACAAGTTACAGATGATATTTTCTATTCCTATAGTAATGATGTGGAGCTTGTCACATATACAAATAGTGATTGAGCAGGTGATGTTGACACGAGGAAAAGCACTTATGGTTTTGTTTTTTATCTTGGCACTGGTTTTTATGGTTATCTAAAAAGCAACAAGTGGCTGCTGTTTCTACCGTAGAAGTAGATTATATTGTGGTCACAAGTGCTACTCAAGCAGTCTGATTGCGAAGAATGCTCAATGAATTGAAGCATCAATAAGTCAAGCCTACAAAAAATTATTTGTAACAAAAATGATGCTTTTAATTGGCACGAGCCAATGATAAAGATTAAAGACTGATGTAACCGAGTCTTTAGAAAAACATAGTACAGAAGCGAGGTCGGCTCCTCGCCATTTCTAAAAGTCTCCTGGTGTTACAGACTGGAGCAGCAGTGTCTTTTGGAAAATTATTAAAGAAAGACTTCTGTGACATAAAGTAATAGTTGCTTTTTTAATTTTTGTTTCTTAATGATGATATGAACATGGAATAGTAATTGAATAAGTATACATTCCATGCGTTAAATGCTTTGTATATTTCTGTTTTATTGAATCAGAATTTGCTTTGAAAGAGATAGCTTTCCCCATTGTAAACCCTTCATCACTTTCACCGTTGTATACCCTTCACTTTCTTTCCCCTTCTCATCAATCACAATCAGTTTCCAACTGCTGACAATGGAGATTCAATTTCAGCATCATCACGCCTTGACCTTTTGTGATCAAAACAAGAAGAATTTCTCCCATATTTTGTTCAAGTTTTTCAAGCGAGATGAAAGAAATAGAAGAAAGGTAGATGGTGACTTGGAAGTTGCAGAGTTAGATGATGAAGAATGTGCAGAGCTAGATGATGAAGAATGTGCAGAGCTAGATGATGAAGAAGAACATGCAGAATTAGTTGATGAAGAAGACTATACAGAGTTTGATGATGAAGAATACTATCCTGAGTGCTGTGTCTGCTTCAATATCGTGGATGATGGTCCTGTATATTTCTGTGAAATTTGTGATGGCATTTGGGTTCACAAATTCTGTGCTTCATTACCTCGTGAGATACGAGCTCATCCCCTACACTTGCAACATCATCATTCTCTAACCCTTCAAACTACAAAAGACTTCCGTTTTAACTTCGAGAAATATTTTTGTGAAGGTTGCAGGGGTATCATAAGAATTTCTAACTATTATGAATGCTCAGAGTGCGGGTTGAAGCTGGATTTAAAATGTGCTCTTCCACCAGATAACGCTGACCTCCAACAATTCACACCCTCACTTTCTCCAGATACAAAAACTCAGATTTCCCATGACAGGCATCGTCATACGCTCTTCCTTTTCAATTCCAGATCCAGAAAAAAATCGACTTCGTCTCCTTATATTTGCAGGCTATGTGAAAGGGAAATAGCCGATCTAGCGTATTGTTGCTTTTACTGTCATTTCTACCTTCATAAGAGATGCGTAGAGATTACCCAACAGGGATGTGAAGTACAACACCCTTGTCACTCGCATCACTCAATTTCTATTGAATATGGTTGTGAGAAGTTCATCTGTGATCGGTGCAGGAATTTGTGCAGTGGCTTTTTTATGGCAATTTGTAAAGAATGTGGCTTCAAAATTGATTTCCAATGTGCTTTTATCAAAGATATCACGATTCAAAGATCAATTGGGGATGAGATGAAGACACAAATTAGGTATTTTAATCATGATCTACATCTGTTAAGTTTCTTCAATTATACTAGTGACATTGATCTAAAATGTAAAGGATGCAGATTGCCACTTTCAGGCCCAAGTTATGGTTGCCTTGAATGTTCAGTGTATTTACATAAATCTTGTGCCGAACTGCCACGAATAATACAACATCCTTATCACCCTTTTCACAATCTTTACCTCCAAGCTTCAGCTGAAGGACAATGTAGAGCTTGTCAGAGATCTACAGATTGGTTGAGTTACCAATGTTATTGGTGCCTTTCCTTTTTCCTGGATACCCAATGTGCCATTAATAATTTGGGGGTAATATCTGCACTCAAGAATAAAGAGTACCACCAACACGACCTCTATTACTTTGTGGCTCCATCTCGGTTATATGATTTAAAATTTCAATGTGACATTTGTAGTAAGAATTGCGAGGGTTCGTTCTACATTTGTTTTAAGTGCAACTCACATTTTCATATGGAATGCATTGGAATTCCAAAAGAAGTGAAGCATGCTTATCACATTCATCCTCCAACTCTCATGGATCCATTAATAGAGGGTGACATTGATAAATCTAAAGATCAGTATTACTGTTATACTTGTGAGAACAAGAGGAATCCAAGATATCATGCTTATTCATGTCAACAGTGTGTTAATACAGGTCATATTTTCACAGCTCATATTGAATGTGTATTATCAAGCGAGGTAAAACTTAACTTCATTCTTTCAAATTTATTTGAAGATCCTTGTCTTACTCAACTATTTCGTCATCTTTTTTGCTTGTTGTACTGTGTAGTTAAAAGAAATTGAGCATAACCACATGATAACGGAAGATGACGAAGAAGATAATAACCTTGAAAAGTTCCCTGACTTGTGTAAGCTTTCAATTAGTCCACGATGCATGAGGCAACTCCTGGTAAGTATCTATAAACTACTACCATACTTTAATATGGTATTACAGACACAAAAATTTATTATTCATTTATATAATAAATTAAATAAAGAAAATATAATTCAATGCAAATAGTATATTAAACTACAACTTTATTCTAAACTATCAATAATATAGAAACAAAACTATTTGGTATACTTTTTATTTTCATAAATCAATTAAAGTGATGTAATTAGTTAAATAGATACAAATTTTAATAATTTATCAAATAATTACAATGCATAGAATTATAATATTAGATATTTATAAAATAAAATAAAAATGACATATATAACTAAATAACATGATGTACAAGAACTCTTTTGATAAATTTAAAATGATAGAAGATAAGTTTAAAAGAATAATATTAATGATAAAAAATGTTTATTGTGATTAACTTAAACTTATGTTTCCTTTTTTTTTCTCTTTTATGCAGATTAAAGATAAACTCAATGATCATGTTTTGAACTATTTCAAAGATATAGTTGCCTTCTCATGCTATCTATGTAAAGAGTTATTGGAGAGTCCACGCTACAAATGCTCATTTTGTCAAATTCATTTGCATAAGGAGTGTGCAAAATTGCCTTCTAAAATAAAACACAATCTTCATGAATATCCTCTTTCTATCAGAGCAGGAGAGTTTCTCAAAAGATTTATATGTGATGGATGTCATGTCTACCATGAAAACAACATGTGTTACCACTGTGAAGAATGTAGTTTTTTCCTTGACAAGATGTGTGCTCAAGTGATTCCTTCTATTGGCAACCATTACGGAAAGCTGAATGATAATGAGAGTAAAGTTGGATTTCTCCATTTCTCTCACAAGCATAAACTTAGAATTGCCTTTATTTATGAGAAACTCAAGATTCCATGCTTAGCATGTGGGCTTCTAATTTTAGGTCCAACTTATTGTTGTTATTCATGTGACTTTTTTCTTCACAAATCGTGCTTTGACGAACTTGAGATGCAATATATTCATCATCCTTTTCATATCCAACATTCCCTTTGCTTTGAGGGTGAGACACATTTAAGCTATTGCAACGCTTGTGGAAATCATTCAAGCATTAGTTATCAGTGTGTAAGATGTAATTTTGGCCTTGATATAAAATGTATCAAGTACCTAACATCTGGTCTCCAACATAAGTGTCACAAGCACAAACTTTTTTACTTTGTGGCTGAAGATATAAATGATATGAAGGGAAGGTTTAGATGCAAAACGTGTGAAAAGGATTGCAATGCATCTTTTTACCGATATTTGGAGTGTGATCTTAACCTACACATTGAGTGTATTCCAATACCAAAGAATATTAAGAGTGTATGTCATGTCCATCCCCTTATTTTAATGGATTCGATTACTGAAGAAGGACAAGATGAATACTACTGTCATGCTTGTGAGAGTTTAAGGAACTCAAAACATGCTACTTATTATTGTAAGAAATGCTACTACATTGCTCATATTGGATGTGCGCGGGATGAGGTAAGATTTATATTACAATAAATATATTTTATGAGTAATTATAATTCTGCACAAAGTAGGGTTACTTTTTTAGGATTTTTATTCAATGAACTGGCTAAACTCTTACCTCTTAAATGATAATTCATGTATAAAATATGTTTATGGTTAATGTCTTGAGGTTTTTTATTTCATATTATGTATTAGAACTTATGCTTTACAATTGAATATTTAATTGCAGGAGGACGGTGAATTAGAGATTCTTTAAAGGTTTAGATTAGAAGCAATGAAGACAAACTGAGAATTAATACCAACTGCAGAGATGAAGAATTAAAATGAGAGCATGCAATTATGCGAGGAACTAGGCTATTGTTAATCAAACTAGATGGTTAACAAAATTAATTGGTTATCGTTTAACTTCATTTTGATGTTTTATCTTCTTTTTCTATAATAAATGGTGAATTTTCCAACCAAGTTTGTAAGTGTTTTGTGCATTACAAAATTGATATTATAATCTATAGTATAAAATTATTGTATGCATTCAGGATTTTGTTTGTTAAGAAACACCGATTTACAAACAACTTGATTCACATCAGATGGAGGAGTAACAAGAGTCCATATGCGGTTGTGACGTAGAGCAGTGAACTCATTAAACATAGTCTGGTGCCATTGAAAAAATTTGTTTGGCTTGAGTAAATGATGTGGGATCAAGAACAGGAAACGTATTGGTAATGGTTTGGGATGCTGCTGTCGAAGGTGTTGTGGTACGATAAAATGTAGTAGTTGTGTATTATGGCTGTATTGGGGTGGTTGGAAAAAAATCCTAAGCTTTATGATGTTGCAGACGTAGGCTCTACTACCGTGATAACTTTATCCAACGGATTCAAACCGAAGAAGGACGGGATGAATATTACTGTGATGCTTGTGAGAGGTTGAGTTCAACATAACATATTTAAGCATTTTTTAACAATGAAAAGCTATTTAAGTTTTCAAGTACTCTGTCTGACCAATTAATTATATAAATAATTTCTTAAAGAATTCAATCTTGCACCACTTGATTTATAGGCACTTGTAAAAAGGCATCATTGTTTAACACTTAAGTGAGAACAGTAAATAATTCATTAGCTCATAAAACAATTAAATTATGAAAATATGCAACAGGAAAACATGAAAAAAAAACTATATCCTTCCTCATGTTAGAGTTAAGTGTTTCTTCAAAAGGGCTCATCTTCCAAAGTTTTCCACCAAAAGCAAAAAATAGAAGTTTCTTTCTCATGCTACAAAGGCCTAATAGTTGAGAACTAGTTCTACTTGTGGGCTCTCTTAGTGTGAGTTTTGCAGAAGTATGAACTGAACTTCAATTCTTCTTCTTCTTCGATTTCTTGGACTCTGACTGAGTATAGGCAGTACCCTAAACATCACAAAGGTAGAAAAGCAAAGTATTCAACTAAATTTCTTTTTTGACAATGTAAGAATCCAACTAAAATTTGTATATTGCGAATATTGAACAAGCGAGGTGGGGTGGAAGACCGTCTCGCACCCACCCGGGACAGAGGAAAACCGCTATGTTTAAATCAACACAGTAATAACCAATGCAAGTAGAAATCACATACCTGAAGCCATTCATCCAATGAGGCATCTTTAGGAGCAGTTCCAGCTTCAACCTTTGGAGTCCTCTTTGTTTTCTAAGGACAGGAGTAAAACAAATCAAAGCATCAACAAACATCAACCAACCCCTTCCTACTGAGAGCATATTTGTCACATGAAATTGATTTTTAACATTTTCAATATCTTAATCTATTTATGTGATAAGTTGTTCAATAGAAATAAAATGATATCAAGATAAGCGAGTACCTTAGAAAGGCTCTGTATTTGACCATGGATCCACAAAACAAGAAGGACAAGAAGGGCGATGCCGAGAGTAAAAAGAAAGACAGACTCCATGCTTATGAAGCCACCAGACTCAACAACTTCTATTGTACCATTATAAAAGACACTCTGGTAGGGATGCTGGTCTATCTCATAGATAATGGTTCCCACGAGATCAAACGTTCCAGGCTGCGGAGAATTAACATGTAAGCTTAACTCCTAACTTTCCCTTTGATAACTGGTAAGGATGTTAAATCAATAATCCCCAATCAGTTCCCGTACCTGCAAGTACTTGCTTACAGCAAAGTAATATGGAAAAGTGGATTGAGCATGACCTGGAACAGTTGCATTATTGAAGGCCTACAACATAACATCACAAAAATTTCATTCAGCATAAATGAAAGAGTTTAGATAATATCCAGCTAGAAAACTTCAGGAAGCCTTTGATCGCCTTATTTTGTTTGTTAAGTTTATCAGTTTTTACTATTTTAATTGACAGAAAAGTATCCATAACTTCAGAATCTCAACCGGAATATCATTTTAGACCAGCAGGCATAGAGCATCTTTCCCAACTGCTTTAACATTAACTAAAATCTAGTGTACCACTTTACTTCAAACAGAAGCATAAAACATCATTAACCTTGTTTTCCTAGTTAATCAGTCCAAATAAGTGCAATCAACAACTACAATATTTTATATGAAATCCCTCTACAGAAAATAATCGTGAAATCACATACCATAGAGATACAGAAGACAAGTTCTTCTAGGTATAAAAACAGAGATGGCATACCCAAGTCATACTCAACAGATGCAAAGCAGGTGGGAGCGCATTTCTTTCCATTTATAGTTCGTAAAACATAACCACTTCAACTAGAAAAAAACAGCTACTTCCTTCTCAACACAAAGAGGCCAAGCACCATCCTAACCTACATTCAAGTAATTATTTCTAAAAAAACGCTACCATGCGGCTGTTTAGATAACTAGATAAGAATGTAATAACCTCTTTCCTTAGGTCTACTTGCATGCACAAAGCATGAATGCTTGTGTGTGTGTGTGTATCTGTGTGTGTGAGAGAGAGTGAGATAGAGAGAGAGAACACAAATTAGAATGGTAATGGGAGCATGTTGTTCATCAAGTATACATCAAATATGGCACTTGAAAATTCATGTACATAAGTCATACAATTACCTGAGCGGTGAGGTTCTGAACCAGCATCCGATGATCAAAAGGGAGATGAACACTGGCCTTAATTGCAATAACATTAATTTCTTCTACTCCTGGATTCTCAACCAAAGAATGAAGTAAGCTCACTACTGTCTTGATCCAAGAAACATACACTAGGCTAAACACATAGCAAGTAAGCAAAGGAACAAAAGCTGATACGTAGTACACTTGCACTGGAAGATAAACCCAACAAGATAAATACCAGGATTCATTATTCCAACAAGTAACAAAGTTTCTTCTCCAGCAGGCACCACTGCAAAAAGTAAAAAACACAACAACAAAAAAATCAAACACAACAACACACACACATATCATAGCATCAAGTCAACACAACATACATAGCAAAAATCATGTTCTTACACCGGGCGCTGTTTTTGTGGAAAACAACGGCAGTTTCAACACCCGGTGCTGGACCGAAACTGGCATCACCAAAATCCTGAGCATCCTCTCCAACAATCCCCAGATCAGTTGCTTCATCGACACTCTCTGAAACATCGACATCTGAATCCGACTGGCACTTGGCAACTATAATCACCGCAACGAAAACCCAATAAACTTGTTAGATGGAACTCAAAGGACCAATACACAATCAAAAGCAGAGATCAAATTAAAAAATCAAAACCCAGTAATAAAAAACAAATCTTTTATACAAAGACGAATCCGGAGTGATCATTGCATGCACATATATATATATATATATATATAAACGGCCTTTCCGACGAATACATGGACCAATAACAAATGTATCTGAAAAGAAGAAGTGGTGAACCTTGGAGGAGTGGGGAAGCGAGAAGGAGGAGAGCGAAGAAGAAAACCCTAAGATTGGTCAACGATGAAGCCATGGTCAAGAAGCTTTGAAACTCAAAACTAGTGGAGGACTCTGGGGTCGGTCAGATGCTGTTCAATAGAGATACTATTCAATATCTATTGAACAGCATAATATCAAGTACCAATTGATTTGGACTTACCACAGAAAGAACAGAAGTGATCATCCTAACCTACTCCAGCTTCCATTAACCACCATCATCATCACATTTAGGTTTTAGAATCATTATCCATTGTTCAAATTTAATTATTTCATTCATTAATATATGCTAATACTATTTTTTAACGAAAAACTTGGAATTAATTTATAGAATTGAGTTTAATTTGAAAATTAAAATAACAAATTTTAAATTTTTAAAAATTTATAATTTTTAAATTGTAAGATAAATTACTAATCTAAACTCGAAAAAAACCTAATCAACTTTAATTTTTGTTAATCAATTTATTTTTAAATTTACCTTAATTTTTAATCATGCACTTGTTAAACAATAATATTGATTTTAAATTGATTAAATTTTAAAATAATATCATTTTAATCATAAATTTCTTTATACTTAAAAATCTAATTTAAAATTCAATTAATTCAATCCGTAATTTCAAATCTGCAACAAAATCTAAATATGTCATTCCTAATTATCGACCTTTATGGTCACTAGGTCATCAAGAGGCCCATTTTGTTAAAGAGTTGTATGTAGAGAAATCATCAAACTATAAACTATTTTTACATGTAAACCTCTCTTACCATATTCAAACGAAACTTGATTGACCTTTCCACATACTTCAGCCCAAATAAGAAATACCATTTGTGATTTTAATCCTCATATAATCTCTTAATCTTCATGTAATCTATACTTCCTAGTATGCTTTGCCGTTTCTGCCCGAACCCGAGTTGACCAAACTTTCAACTGAACTCTCAATCTCAGACTGCTTCTTATGAACAAGCATTTATATCAATATTTGAGCCAAGAGAAAAGTACCGAGTATTTAATGACCAATCAATTAAATCAGAACATCATTAGGAGTGGATGGGTACAAACATGATCCATCTAAAAGTTCTTGAACCCAATAATAAACATTACAAATCACAGAGTTGAAAGCCGTGTTCCTCCTCAAGAACAAACTGCCAAAAGGTTGGAGGATTACTAACTGAAACTTAGGTTCAATCTCCATGGATTGTGTACCGCTCCCACGTCTTTGATGGATCATATATCTGTCCAAAATGAAATTAGAAGTCCTTACATTAGTAAAGGTCTCTTTTAAATTGAACTAAAAGAGACACAATAGAGGTTGAATGAGACTGCACCTCCCATCTGGATGCAGGAAATATGTGCTTGTTCTTTTCATACCAGTGTCTCTCTACAACTTTGCCAGCATGCGACTGTAAAAGGGAAGATGCATTTCATGTCAAAATATGCATCAGAGATAAAGAAAAGTGATAGTGACAAGGCAAGCCCTGGAGAAAAAATCCTCGTGAATTATTACAGATCCCAATTGTTTGATTCAAAAGGCTACCTCATCCTTCTCTACTCTTGCATCAGCAATGGTCCTCACATCCTCATGCACATCAAAGTGGAAAAGCTGACAAGGGAAATAAATTGGCAAATCATAATTCTGTTGACAGACAATGTAATATAGCTCGAATTCAATATGCTGAGTGCCATATGCCAAAAGGTCGATCATGGTTCGTGCTAATCCTTGCTTAGTGACCTTTAAAAGTGAGAAATGATGCAATGGTATCTAGATACAAGACCAAAATACAGGAATGGAAAATTTCTTATGCTGACAGTTAACTAGTTAACCATCGAGAATGCCCACATGGTCCTTTTGTCTGCAATTGTGGTAACCGGATGTAACATCAATCAAATTGACCACTAAAATTTTGTAACAAGAGGACAAGAGATTTAAAGATTGAAATTTACCGGTCCACTTTTGCCCCTAGCCTTGTTCACAATCAGCTCGTAGAAACTATGTTGCTAAAATACCACAAAATGGACAACATAAGGTAATATATTTTAGCTTGCATAACCAAAATAAACAAGTTAAACATTTAAACTATCTCACATGAGGAATGATAAGATCTTCTTTCACATAGAGCAAGTTCTCCACAGTAGTCGTTCTTATTTCTCTAAACTCAGGTGCAAGTTGTTGCTGAACAGCCCGAAGAAACTCTCCAATGCTATCACCTTTCCGTAACTAAAAAGATGAATGATAAGAGAAAAAGGTAAGTATTAGTGACAGTAAATAATAGAAGAAAACCGAAAGTAGAAGAATACATGTTCAAATAAAGTTAACCAACCTGGATCACCCTTCTGTGGCCTGCTCCATCCCAATAACTGTAAGTGATCTCAAGGGGCTCATCTGAAAAAGTAGAAAAACTACATTCAACTTAAAACATTTTCTCATGCAATAACATCAAACTGAACAGAGCAAGATCAGTTTATTACTTTTAACCTGTGCCTGCTCCTGAAGCCATTGCTTACGAAGCCTTTCACGCTCAGCTTGTTCCTCTGCCTCCCTCTCACTGAAACAGCATCCTCAGCACCCCTAAGTGCACATGTTAGTCCCAAGTCAAAGTACAAGCAAATGCGCAAGTGCACACAAACAAACACACAAAGACAGAAAGAGAGAGAGAGAGGTGTCACACCTGTCAGGCAAAAAGCTCGTTTCCACCGTAGGATCTTTACCAAATTTTCCACGAGCTAACCTTTTGGAGTCCAAAATTTCTGCAAACAACAAAACAATAGTTGTAACATGACAAGAATTAAAATGAAACAGTGATGTGTCTGAACAAATCAAACCAACCTAGAGTAATTATATGATGAGCTGTAATGGCTTTATAGTTGCAGAGTTTAATCAAATGTTAAAGCTTAAAATTTTTAACGATATTTGCAGTAAAAATTAAGGATGCTCCCAGAGACATAGAGGTTGCAACCAGAGGCACGTTAATGGACAGTCAACTCAAATCTATATCTAAATTAAATATCCAATGGCAGATGCATTAGATAACCGCCTTGTTAAAACCAAAAACTAAAGGATGGACCCATACTACTGGCGAATCAGATGAATTAAGTTGTTGGGACCTGATGAGCCAGCTTACAAGTCAACATCACAGCCTAATACACATGAGCACTCCCTGAAAAAACACATCAGATTTTCACTCGCTATTTTAACATCTAGAACTCAGCACATCTAGTAAATTAGAGCAATATATAAATGTTTGAAATCCGTACCTTAGTAATGTTTGTATTTTAAAAAATCGTACAAATTCATAAAGCTTAAACATTAGGAGTTGTTTGGTTCTACACAACATGCAATAACAATTTAAGAGAAACAAAGGCCTATCAATTTCAATATTCAATTAGACATTTAAAAAACATTAAAGACTTGTATCAAGAAACACGTGTGCTTACTGTTTTCTTCATCTGCTTCATCGCCTCCATTCTCAATATCATCTGAAAAGGATAACCGATAATTCCCTTTAATCTTTCTCTTTTTACGCTTTGCTATCTGGAGTTCCTCCTCCCTGCAACATAGGGAATAAAATTGAACATTTAGACAATCAACCAAAAATCAAAACGTAAGCACAACCAAGCAATCAAACTTACTCTTGACGTAGCTTTTGAAGCTTCTCCTTCTCTTCTTCTTCAATTTTGGTCTGAATATTAACTCTCTGCAACAACCAACAACATAAAGAAACAAAAACCATTATTTCCACAGAAACCAACGAATAAGATTAAACAAGAGAGAACAATTCTACCTTCTCAACATACTGCTCTCTTGTAACCAGACCCACCGTTTCCTTCTTAAACGCGGTCTCCAGAATCTGAACATCCAAACAGACATCAAACTAACAAAACCACATGTGATAAACAGTATCAAACAGACATCAAACACGGAAACCACATATGATAAACAGTATCAAGATTCCACCTTTTTACGCAACCACGCCCAATTCCTTCTTAAACCCTAAATTGCGACTACAAATAAAAATTTCTAGCAGACAACGACTAACCTCAGAGGTACTTGACCCGAATTGGAGAAGACCAGGTTGGCCCTTGGCGGAGGCGGACTTGGTCTTGAGCTCCTGGATTTTCCGGCGCTCCGCTTCCCGTTGCTTCTCCAGCCGTCGGATTCTCACGGCGTCTTGGGCCGTGCCCACGTACCCGTCTCCCATACCAGACATCGTTGCTTTTTGACCCCAAAACGAAAAGCTTAAACCTTGAACCTGGACCTAACATCAAGTTTAGGCATTTATAGTCTGAGGGCGGTTGAATGTAGGCTTGGTACTGTTTCGGGCGGCCAACCAGTTAGCACCATATTTCATTAAAATATTTTTGAAAAAATAAATAGGTAGGAATCACAAAACTAAATTATATATTAATTATTTATTATATATATTTGTGAAATGTTACATATAAAGAACCGGTTCATTTTTAAATTCAATATAGTTTGCATCACATATAAATCTGGTCATGAAAACAAAAAGAATATCCATTACCGTCGGTTTAACGGTAAAAACCTTGAATCAATTTCGGTTCAACTTGATTTAAATCAATTTTTATAAATTAGTTAATTTTTTAAATTAAAATAAATCAATTAATTTTTATTTTATAATATTTTTTAAAATTAAATTTTAATTTTTTATGAGAATAATCTTTTTTAGTCAATTTTTAAATTATTTAATTTTATTCGAAGTTTAATAGTTTCGCCCATCTATCTCGTATGGTCTCGTCCTACCTCCAGCTATACTTGGTTTAAGTCCTTAACTTAGCAAGATCTACTTCTTCTAAATGCAGGATGATCCTAGGTTATGTTTAGTTGAGAGGTTGAGGACGGAAGGGGATGGAACGTAACACGCTTCCATCGTTTGGTTGAAGGTTTCATAATGGAATGGACTGGAATGGGATGGAAGC
>JAOTAY010000190.1:40295927-40327388 GCA_025629805.1 Erythroxylum baracoense | reverse complement strand
TGATCTAACCAAGCTTTATGTGACAATTCTCATCTTCAGTCTAATTAGCAAAGGTACAAATACTATTCATCCTTACTCTCAAACCTATATATTATATAAATTTTATAATTTCAAATTCATGATTTCAATATTGGAACCTTTTTTAGGTTTATTGAATTTTTTCAAGTTTTAGGTTAGGTTCTAATTGAATTTGCAGAAGCTAAAACTTATTTTTTCGATAGAAATATTTAAGTTTGAGTCCGATTCAAAACTCGATCAACTCAGATTTTACCATTCGCTACAATGTCAATTGTGAGCTCGACCTAAATTTTGAAATTTGTTTATTCTTTAATTTAATTTTAAATCTAACCTAAAATTCAATCAATTCAAGGTCTACCAATTTGTCAAAATTTAGAGAATTTAGATTTTACCGTTTGCGAAAATGTCAATTGTGAATCCTACTTATATCCTAAAATTTATGTTTTTAATTTTAATTTAAATCCGACCCACTTTTTTGACCAATTAATTTTATAATCATCTTGTTTCTTATAATTTGGTTTGTCAAAAAGAAATAGATTTTATTATGTTTAGCTTGGTCGACCCAAAAAATTAACGAATTTTAGACTTTTTTTGAGTTTATGAATTTTCTCAAGTTTTGGGTTATATTTATTTGGAATCTTTGAAATTTAAAACTTATTTATTTTAAATTTAAGTTTGAGTTCGATTCAAAACTTAATTAACTTAGATTTTACTATTTGCCAAAATGTTGATTATGAACCTGACTTAAAATTTAAATTAATTTTTTTTAAAATTTAAATTCGAATCCAACTTAAAATTCAATCAACTCGGGCTACCAATTTGCCAAAATGACATGCTCTGCAGTTGCCAACTTGAAACTAAGTGAAGGGAACATTTCAGGTTATTGTGCATGGTATCTGAACAACATCACCATTGGTACTGTAAGAAGTGGAAAACAGGTTTTAGGTAAGCCAGAATGGAATGTGAAAGTGATCAACAACTGCCCATGTCCTTTAAGCCAAATAAAACTGGCCTGCAAAGGGTTTCAGAGCACTGAACATGTTAATCCAACAATCCTTGTGGAACGAGGAGATACTTGTCTCCTTAACAATGGGAAGCCCCTCAAGGCTTCAAGTTCTGTCAAGTTCTCGTATGCTTGGGATCCTCCTTTTGTGTTTTGGCCTGCCAGTGCAATTTTCCATAGCTGTTGAGAGTTCAGAAAATAAAATTTTAGATCAACATAAATGATAGCAAGAGAATGAAAAGTTACTTTTCTCAATGCAAAGATAGTCTTTATTCTCTATGTTTGCTCAAAAATTTTCACTTCCTTTTTATTATCTAGTAATTACTATCTTCTGAGTTCGTATTAGGAAATGATCAGAGCTAACGATTCAAAATAAGTGATGGACTCGATTCAGGTGATCGGTACAATACCATCTACCCCTGTTGTATTGTGAGACAGGATGCAAAAAAGCTAGAAACTGGAAAGAAAAAGTTGGGTTCTTTCAGAGAGTTTTTATTATAATTTCTTGATCTTAAGGTCTCATTCACAGGAATAATATAAACTGAGCATCAACACTTGAGTGTGCATTAGCCAAAGGAAAAGTTAGATAAGTAGATAGATTCTACACTCAAGGCATACATTCCACATCTAACTCTGATATTTGAAGCAAATCAAAGCCTTCCACTCTTTCTATGAAACATTACAGAGAGGCAAAAAGTCAGAAATGGAATGGTTTTATGCCGGAAGGAGAGGTCCTGAATGGAAACAAGGCTTAAAAGGTCAGAATTTGGCTTCCATTTCCACACCTCCTTTCCATTTACTTACCATCTTTGGGATTGTTGTTGTTCTGCTTTGGCTCTCCCGTTCTACAGAAGGTCATAAGGCTCAGGAGCAACACAGATTAGCCAATTTGCAGATATTCCTTGTCTTGTTGCCAATTTTAGTGGTGTTGCGGATGGCTCTCTACTCTACCAATTGGCTGCTCAATTATAGGCTTCAGGGTTCGTATCCATATTGTCACTAGCATCCGTATCGTCAATAATTCTCGTGTATAATCAAGAATGTAGTTTTCATCCTGTATATGTCAGATCATGAATTAGTAATTACATCCAATAAAGTAATAAAAAAAAACTAAATGAAAGGTTGGAATCTTAAGAATCCTTTCAGGTTCTTTGTGTCTAAACAGTTCTGAAACAAGAGTGAAAGTTTGTGTACCATTTCTTTACTATCTGTTTGATTAAAAGATCCATTCTCAAAGAATTCGAAGTGTTAAATCCCAACTTAGCCATACAATCTTCAAGGTTTTTACTAGCAATTTGCAAGGAATTCCTAAATGGATGATTAGCTTTAATAGGCTAACATGCTCCTGTCAGGAAACTAACATAAGCCCATAACTTCCTGCAGTGTGATGAGACCATAGGTTTTCAGCTTGAGACCCTTCTTTCTCTTCTGCCCGACCATACCTTCACTGCCACTGCCATATCTGCAAAGATTTTCTGCTTCCACCATGATCAGATCCAAAGAACTCGAATGAAAAGTGAATTCCCAGATGGGTCTCAGGTCGCCAATTTAGTATTTTCTTGGTTTGAATCCCCACAGTTCTTTCCAGGTGATTATCACAACAATATAGTTTTGTCCTCTATGAAAACCTGAAACTTAAGAACCTGTGTCTAGTGTCCCATGTCACTAGTAACTATCAATTGTTCTTCTTTCTGAAGTTTCAGCGACATCAGTAGTGACTTATACAGCTACAAGTCTAGGCTTGTTTCATTCAGAACAGAAAACTTATTTTCAGGTTCTCATATTGAAAAGTTGAACACAGAGTTCTGATCACTTTTTTTTGGTAAAATACAGAAATGGGAACTAAAGCTGTAGTAGCTTGGAAACTCAAGATTGTGTTTAGTTCTTAAAAGTTTCAAATCTTTGATTTATCAGAAATACTGTAAATAAAGTACAGTAAAGTTCTAAAATTTCAGATGTATCCTTTCCATTTCTCTCAGTTTCTTGGCATCTAAACAACATCAATCCCTCTTATCTCCTATTTTCTTGGTGACTCTCAGGTGGGATTGAGCTTTAGATCGACAATTCAACTTAGACAAGTACAATAGTTAAGTTTCAACTTTGAAGATCTGACTCAAACAATCTTGTACATGATCTAAACAACTAGTCCAAGCCTCTAACAGAAGCATCTTCTTCAAGTGTCTGCCATGCTAATCAGACATATCAGCTATCAAGAAAAGAAGACTGGAACTGCACCAAAACAAGGAGCAACACAATAAAAGCAGCCACCACCCACGGCGAGGTTCCCTCCGACGGAAGGTGGTGAGTCCGGCGGCGTCTTTCCCAGGGTGACAAAGTGTAGAACATGTCAGGAGTTTCAATACAAGACAACCAACGAACTAGAAGTAGCAACAGTACTGGTGTGACAAAAAGTACCCAGTTCGCTTGAACTTCAGCTGTCTCCTCCATTTCTTCATAGTTGAAGAACCATGACATGCCAAGAAAGACGAACAGGACTGCCAAGATCAACAGAACTGGATACGGCAGAGGATTAAGTGTGAAAACATCGAAAATGGAGTCTCTTCTCCTGTAATGCATTGTAGCCTTTCTTTTTCTTCTTTTTTCATGAGGTTGTCGCGAAACTTAGGCCCATTATATTTATATCAAGTGCTTGTGACATCAGCGATTGCAATGGGTCAACTTGGATCTAACCCACCCTCTTTTTCTTTTTTTAACTCAAATCTTTTGTACCACTATTCGTATACTTCCATGTGCTAATAACATCTCAGTCATCTAATTTTTCTCTTTCCTAATTATTGTATAGTTAGATATTGTTTGGCATATAGGGGCATAGAAAAAGTGGCACAAAAAATTTGAGTCCCTTCTTTTCTTACCTTAAAGTCTTACGAAAAGACAAATAGGCAGACCTAAAAAATATAAAGGCATTGATAAAATGAGAAGCATTTTTCGAAAATTTCTTAAATTAGCGAGTTATTATAGAAAGTTTGTTGAGAGATTTTTATTAATATCAGTCACTTTAACAAAGCTTCTGAAAAAACTTGATCAAGCTTGATTATTCAACTCGAACGAGTTTGGTTGAATATCTTTAGATTGGGCCGATCCTCTCAAATTTGAGCTAGGCTCAATACCTACCAACTCAGGCTTTTGCAAAAGTGGTAAATTTTGAGTAAAAGACAGAGCTTTAATTAACTTTTAAAAAATCTTAATCTTTAAAGTACTTTAAAAATTTATTTATGGCAAAAAATCTTAACCTTTAAATTTTATTTATAATTTATAATTTTTAAAAAATATCTCCACCCTTGTACTTTGGTTGAAAAATAATAATAAAACTAATATCATGTAAATGTCACTCAATACTGATCAAATGATATTAATATAAAAAACAATATAATTTTTAAAACTTGATTTAAATTAATAATTTATTATAATTATTGATTTAAGTTGAGTTTAATTGATTTGAGATAGATTTACAAATGGCACTGAATTATCATGTCATCATTATTTTGTTGGTTCACATGCGATGTTTTTATTATATGTATTTTGTTATTATTTTTTACATAAATATAAATAAGGAATTTTTTTGAAAAATTAACAATTATGCAATATTTTAAAAAAAATACTTAAATGACATAAGAGTCTCGTATCTTTTAATTCAAATGATTCTAACTTTTATATCTTAATATTTGCTTTTATATCTAGAAATTAAATATCAAGAGATCTGAAAAATGTACAAAACGATATCGTTTTTGTTATTCCGATCAGGCTTTGTTCTGGTCAAGTTATGGGTCTACCGGACCGACCTCGACCTGTGGTCCGGTCGGGCCTAACTATTTTGCCAATCTTATCTTCTTCTTCTTTTTATATCGATTGCCAATCTTATCTAAAATATCAAACTTATCATTTATCCCACCAAAAAAAAAAAGGTCTCTACAAGTTGACGATGGTTGTCCCTACAAGAATTCTAATAAGCCAATAGGGTTGAATTAAGCAAGCCGCCATACATGAAACTTAGATACATGTTTTCAGGCTAAGTGGTGGTCCCATCTCATACCACCATTTGAATCTTATGGCGATAATCTGGGAACATCTTATCTATCATCACAGTTCCTGGCATTAAGCAGGAACTATTATTGTAAAAGTCTCATGCATAACAAAGTTTGATTGACCAGTAAGCATTCAACTAGAACTAGCATGAAAATAGCCTGAAACACTGAGATTAGTGAGTCCATTGAGCTGTTTTTCAGGGTTAGTAACAGGTAAATGCCGAGTTCGGGCCTTAATATTTTTTAGCTTGCAGACAGTTCTGAAGCCGTGTCAGACTTCGGACAAGCGACATTGTTTTGATCACATAGTTCTTAAACTAGTGAACAAAACAACAGTCGTTTTGATTCAAATCAGACTAGTTCTCCTAAACACTTTGACTTCGGGCTACTGAGATTCCAACGTAGCTTTTTATGGATCATGGAGTCCTTATGGATATCTGCTACACAAATGCCATCCAAATTTCTTGTCATGAATAACTTTATAAAAGCTTTTACGATTACAGAATTGATTTCTTTACACTCATGAAAGTTTGATATACAGAAGATCAGCAAGATAACATACATTACAAGTTTAGTATCTATCTAGCCTATTACATTCCAATTTCCGCTGGCTCTTTCAAGAGAACAAAAACATCCTGTACAAGGTTCTAACTTTAGGTGGTAATATTACTTGACTTCAAATAATTTATGCGACCCAACTATGGCCATCACTGGATCACTTTGGAACAAGAAGTAGCAATCCTGAAGCCTCTTGGAAATTTTGCACAACAGACAGATGCTAATTTAGTTAGATGAGACAAAGATATTCTTAGGATTGAGGATTTTGTCAAGCAAGATTTGTGGTTTAACAATGCACATCAATGGAACAGGAAATATGATAATCAGACTTTTCCTTCATACTGGAAATTCATTTTGTAATCATGTCGCAAAGTTGCCAGTGTGTTTCTGCAAGGACCCTCTGCAAAATCAGAAATTCCAGTACATGAGTTTAGACCGTAGCTATATTCCCTTTGAAGTCGAGAGGAAGTAACAAGTCTTTTTACCTCCAAAGATCAAATGAAGATGTTGTAGATCATCAGCTGAACAAACATCTATTAAAGCATAAATGCCTGGTCTCAAAGCTTCATCAATCTCCCTACACATTAGCCAAGAAAGAAAGTTAGTACCTCACAGGATCTCCATTTTTGTTTGAAAAGTAAAGCCGTTTATAAGTATCGCGGTATGCAATAGATGATCATAAGCAAGTTGAAAGCATCATGCTAGAGACAACCTTTTGAGGCCTACTTTGAGGCCACTGCATCCTGAATGAACCCGTATATAATCAGACAGAAATTTAGAACAGTGTTGACCAAACGCATCTTTTTGCTGCCTCAACTGTGACAGGGAGAACTCGTGTCAGGTATGATAAATCACAATTAACAAACACTGGTCCACACTTAAAACAAAAGCCAGCAAATGGTGATGGTAACATGCATAAAAACCGAATGGAAGCATCCATTTTCAAGCTCGGTTCAACAAAATTAGACACAGCAGCATGCTCCGTGTATTTGTCTAGCAAGATAAAGAGAAAAGTCCAGTCCGAGCCCAACAGTTTGAAACATTAAGTTTTACAGGGACAAAATGTTCACAAGAACCTCCAAGCTTAATTGTGGGAGGTGCATATACCCTTATTTGGCTTAAAGTAGTACTTAATACAAGAGACTCCAGTCTAACACAGAAGGCTCTTCCTAAACTTACCAAGAATCAAAACTGAAATAAACAATCTAAGCTAACATGTCAAACATCCAATCTAGTGCCATTTTGTCAATGGACTCTGCCATCCATAAGTCAAAATCTCATTTCCTCACTCAAACGATGAAATATTAACCATATACTTGAAAGATGGGAGTTGCAATGTCACAGTTTAGCTCCTTGGTAATGTGACAATCTCTCGCCTGGTCATAGAAACGGAAACAGGGGATGGGCATAGTTTAGGTGTCATGACTTCACTGTGGTTCATTCCATTGGTAGCCATCTTATAGTTACCATTCAACAGATCTGCCCTATTGGTCATAAAAACTCCAACCTATAAACTCGAGCTTATGGACAATTCTTCCATGAATCAGAATATAGAATTTCAGCCACTATCACCAAATCGTGTGCATTGTAGCAGGCACTCAAGCAATTTTAATGAGGAACAAGCTCATAACATTTAAGACACGGACCATTTTGTATTAATTTTGTCCTATAAACTGAAAGTTCGAGCAATATGTCAAACTTCTAAGTGAAATTCAATATGAGTGTACAAACCTCTTCATAAATCCTTCTCAAAGAACAAGCACCTCTTACACCAGCTTCAGTATCCCATGAAAAGTAATCTTTCCCGGTAACTAAATAGCTATCCGCCATCTCCAAACAATTGAGAAGGATGTGAACAGATTCTTGAAGTACAGCAATGCACCTTTCTGACTCACTACAATCACCATATAATCACAAAATAGCAGATAAGCCTATCTTGGAGAAATGTTAAGACGGAGGAGAAGAAGAGCAGGATACCATAAGCTAAAAGAGAACTGAAGACTAAAAATATATTCACACTGCACAGTACTAAAAGAAACAACAATACATCATTTATGCCCTTACTACAAAACCTTGAACAGCATCTTAAGTATGCTTAATAACAATATGCTGTTGCATTCCACTCAAACAAGAAAACAGCGAAAGATGGACAAAAAACAGGACCATCAACATAAAAAAAAAGGTGTGAAACAATATAGAGAAGGATGGAGCTCCAAGAATTAGATAGAACAATACAATGTAGCATGGGGGAGCAAAACATCTTCATTCCTTACAATGAAATAAGCAAACATTATATAAATTTTACTTCATTATGCACATCAACTGTTTGTGGCCTAATATCGGATAACTAATTCACCAAACCCTACACCCCTACAGCCTAAACCCTAATTTAACTAAGGAGGATAATATTACCAGTGATGATGTTTCAGAGTGGTGGACAATAATCGACAGCTTGCAGTGAATAGTCCGACAGTGAATTGCTGATCTACAGCACAGGAAGGCATGCCTTCCACTTGATCATGGTTTTTGTTATCCAAAGAAGGGAATGAATTGGACAGAACTGAAACTCTAGAAGCTGTGACTTGGCCAAAATCTCGAAACAGCGCTGCAGGTATGCCCAATGACTGCGCTACATGCCAGGAATCCATTTGGAACAAAGCATGTTTTGCAGAAATTCTTGTTACAATCTCAACACACATCAGAATGACTGCTCCTGGATCTGGATCATTATCACCCTTAGTTCCAGTTGACATGCGACAGAAAATCAATGGATTTTGCAAGTGAAGAATAATGTTGAACAAAGGAGCAATTAGACTCTGAATATGTCTTTTAACAACACTTAAACGTTTGCGACCTGGAAAGCAAATCCGATAACAACAGTTAAAAGATCAGTGTATACACTTGCTATTTGTTACTGAATAATGGAAAGAGATGCATGCTTTCACATGTTCATTAAGTTACCTGAAACATTTTCCAGAAGAAGATCTAAACAATCAACTCCAGCTGCAACTGTTGAGGAGACTTTTCCACCAGCTGCATTTCCTGTAGTTATTTCATAGACGGAAGTATGACCTTCATTAACTCCGACTAGTGCTCTTTCTAAGGCCTGAACAGCTGACAACATATGCAACTCCGATGGCTTTTTTATCAATGCTTTAAAAGACAAGCGTGACATAGCCTTAATTTCATTCAAGTGAAAAAGAGACCCTTTAGTGGATCCTCTATGCCCATGCAGTATCTTAGTACTTGACTCTGTTTCATGAGATTCTAGAGTAGCTTCTTTTCCCTGTAAAGATATGCATTTCCCTATGGTCTTTATGTGTAATACAATCAGTTTTACATACACATCACGGGTCAGTGAAGGATTAGTTAAAGGGAAATGACTCCCTAATTCTTGCAGAAATTTCATAACACCATCTAACCAAATGAAAGGAAAAGGCTGAGGCACCACATCCATGTCCACAAACTTCAATAGCATGATTTGAGATACATCTATAATATTTGGTATCAAGATGGACAAGAAGGAAGTGAATCCAAACTTCAAATTTAACTTTGCAATTGCTGCATAAGAAACCAAAAGCTGCCTAATTAAAATTGCTGTTTTAGGGTGATGACCTCTGAGCAAGCTTTGCAACAAATACCCATTTACTGATTGGCACTCAAAAGAGTCAATCTTATTGAGAACACTAGCAATAGAATTTGAATCTTCCAATCCCAACCCCTGTCTGTGCAAATCAATAGTCTGAGAGTCATTGCCAGGATTACATGATGTTGAGCAGATTGTTGCAGCTTCTGATTTTTGCTGTTTAACAAGGCACAAAATATCATGCTGGGATGCTAGAAAATTTTCAGCATCACATAAATTTTCAAAGGGGTAAACACCTGCTCTAAGTATCAGGTGTAAGGAAAAACTAATTAAATCTGCAAAGACATTAATGCAAAGTTTAATTCTGGCTGCAGGCTCATGCTGCGATTTCATCAACTTGGCATTACAATCTCTATCCCTTGCAGTTGCAAGGTCCAAGGCAGATGCTAGGCCCCAAAGGAACCCACTAAAGCAAGAAACTAGGGAGGATATTTTGGTCAAATTTAGAACACTGGTACCATTTTCTATTCCATTATTGTGTGGGTCATCCTTCAAAGATGTAAGGATGTCTTGTGTCTGTTCCTTCAAACTCTCAGCAAGAATAAGAATGTTTTTCCAGGATTCTATGTCTTTGAAGGGAGCCAGACATCGATCAGATTGACCTGAACTGTTTGGTCCCTTATAATCATCAGAACTCAGTTGCTGACTGTAATATTTCTCAGCACAGAGAGATTGAAAGGCACAAATGCTTTCATACTTGCTTATTGTCAGGATTGCATATGATGTCTGATCCATAAATGAATAAATCATGCATCTAATTTCATCATAGGAACCATCTGACAGTGTATCTTGAAGCCCAGCAACCACATACATGGATTTGAAAAACCATAAAATAGGTAAAGAACCCCCTGACAATACTGGCATGAACAACTGTGCCTTTTCCTCATAGTATGCCACTATTAAAAATTTCAAGGCCCTTCGGCAAGACAGTAGCAGCCTTACAAGCTCGTACTTATTTGTGGAAGACGCTCTTTGATGATCTAATATATTGCCAATGACAAGTCTGCAAATTAGCCGCATCATATCAACTCAAATTCAATAAATAATTGCACCAAACAAGGTACAAACACGTATGCAAAGCATCAAACCACATAAGCCTAAAAAATCTCAGCATAAACTACATGCTCTAATTTCTATCCTACAAATAGCTAATGCTACATGGTTCATAGTTATGAGCTGTGAAATTGAGAAGACCTGCATTGACTGTGAGTATCTAGTAGATAGCTTGAAATTATAATTCAAAAACACATAATATTTTATTATCATGAGGAACTACAAGTGAAGACAACCTTTCTAGATTGAGTATGCAAGTCACACAACGTGAAAATGATCTTTTGCTCATATATCCCTTGGGCATCCAACACAAGAGACTCAGCAAACTCTGGCAAGCTGTAAATTGTGTATTGGTTGATTCCTGAGAAATATCAGCAGACTTTTCGAATGTTGAATGGGAAGTTACATTGTCCTTGGCAACATTTTCATGTATACGGTTGCTGCCTGAACCAATAATAGATGGCTGCTCAACTGTTCTTAAAACCTCTTCCCAATTAGGTGATGACTTCAAGTCAACAGCACCAATTGAATTATTCCTAAACAATGGTACAACTGATTTCTCCAATAAGTCACAGAACCTTGATGCCAAGTGTCTGCTAACAAACTAGTAAAAGAGGCACCTTCAGCATCATGTTAGACAACAATATAGGGAGAATTTGAAATTTAAAATTGCATCTTACATTGTGTTCATAAAAATCAGAATTACTGAGAAGTTGTGCTGAGATATGATTGACAGTGAGTTTGTTAGGAACAGCATTTTCTTTGACATGGTGTTCTTCAGCCTTTGAAAAGCTTCTAGCTATAAGAGGAAGGGAAGTACTGATCAGATGTGATAGGAACAGCTTCAAATTCTTCTTACTAGCATGATTGGACCAACTGTCAACATTTTGGCAAACAATCCACGAAACTGCTGTTGGCAATGATTTCTTGTTCAAAGAACAAACATCTAAATCCCATATATCACTTTCAAGCAAAGTATGGTCACAACAGTCAATCCAATGCGTATCATCAGAATTCACTGAAAGTTGATCTGTACCCAGTAATGAAAGGTTATTGATCATGAATTCAGTAAGACCAGTTGCCTCCTGCTTCAAAGCAGAGATGCGTCTCTTGCACGTTCTTCTCCTGCTATGGTATTGTAACAAGCCATTGTCATCAAGCAATTCCATTTGAACAACATTTTCAACCTTTTTCTGGATATACTCAAGAGCATTTAGCTGCCTGTTTAAGTCAACAAGCCTCTGAATGGCCATAACATGCAATAGATAAACCAGAGGAGAGCAATCTTCATTGCTATCCTGAAGATAAATGTCAGAAATAGATTGTATAGTCACAGAAAGAGAGGCCGAAGATTGAATAATCCAGGAAAAGTAGCCTTCATATTTGCAATCTGTCTTCTCCAGATAATCCCTTCCACTGTGTCCTGAAAATGAATCTCCCATCAGAGCTGACATCTTTTTTGATAATTTTGGAGGCATAAGGCTGATTGCTTGCTTGTATAGGCTTCGGCAGGAGATATATAAACGAAAAAAGAACACAATGATGCAGTGGGTGGACAATCTCCTTTTTAGAATACAATGCTTGATTCCAGCAAGGCTGTCATTAGGATTTGTTCCTGTGACAGAAGTCTCAAATTCATTGAAGCTATCTGGCTGCAGTCCAATCAAAATACTCATGTAGGGACGAATGGCAGTTATCAGGTCCTGTACAGATTGCCCAACAAGGCTACAGTTCCCAACTGTGATGCTCAGTGAATCTAGCACGACTGCATACACTTCAGACAATCCTATTCCAAGAAGTTCTGATTGCGGATCAGACTCTTGGCTGTCACCAGTTGAACAATTATCATTCATCCATTCCATGGTTTCTGACACATCTATGTTTAACTGTCGAATACTTTCACTCACCTGCCCTTCTGGTATGGACTTGATAACATTATGGAAGGCCAGCTTAAATTCTTTAGTGCTTAAAAGAATCCCTACAGGTTTTACATAGGCTTCAAGAGGTAATGTTATGGTGATCAGAAAAGAACCATCATTTGGACCACCATTGCAAACATTCTTGGGTATCATTACATGTCTTATTGCTTTAGAAAATGCATAAATAGTATTGTTAACCTGCAGTAATAAGAAAAGAGTAGATTTTAAAAAGGAAATACTCGAGGAATAGTTCTAGAAGAAGATGAAAGTAGAAATAAAACAGATGAAACAGAGAGAGACAAGATATTAGCCTAAAGTAAATGAAACACTAGATATCAAGATATTGATCGCACATCACACATGAACATCTTCATAACTCGTCAAACCTCAGCGCATGACCAGAACAAAATGGAGAAATGCTTATGCACAGAACAAACAACAGAATAGTAAATTGCAAAATTTTAAATAACAGAATCACATTAGGCTACAATTTTGAATGTCACAGCTGAACAAAAGTAGATATATGATGCCAATGTGGAGAAAGTTTGACAAACCTGTCGAAGTTCACCATAGAGCTTAAGCAGCTGACACCCAAGTCCAACGGTCTGGGAATTTAACAAGCTATGATCGGGCACGTCTTTAAAGGACTGGCCAAAGGCCAAAAAAGATATCAACATTACCCATAACTTGGTTGAATCATCACCAATAACTTGATATTCGATATCCAAAAAGTACCCTACGGCAATAAGTAGCTCCCTTGCTACTAAAGTCAAAACCTTCTGCGTTTGACTGTCCATATTAAATGTTGGCAGACCAAGTATATTGGTGGCAAACAAGATAACAATATCATAGATCTTCTTGAAGAAATTCAGGTAAGCTCCTTCAGAGACATCCTCTGTTTTTAAGTATAAGTGTTCATGCAAAAGGGTAGCAAGCAAACTATTGATAGCATTCAGAACATAGTGAACATCCAAAAAAAGGCGGTCACCTTCCAGTTGAGTATGAAGAAACTCATTCATCTGAAGCAAAAGCGGATCCATAATCTGTACAAAAAATTCAAGAAGTGATTTTCTTTTTTCTGCATTCAAATTAGCAGGGCCAGAGCTAGTATCTGAAACTGCCTCACTACTCTGATGTAGCTTATCAAATGAATGAACCAATAACTCAGCTGAGCCATGGGATCTACCAATTTTGGTATTTTCAGAGAGCAATGATACTCTATTTGGCCTTCTGACTCTATTAACTAGTAAGTGAAATAGTTGACCCAAGCCACTGAATATATGTCCCTTCTTTGTAGCCATTATTCTATGTAGTTTATCAAACAAATGCCTGTGGTAACTTTTAATAAGACACATTGAATCTGTTATTTTTCCTTCATTTGATGCCAGGTACTTCCCTGAACTGCGTAAGCTAAGAAATCCATCAATGTGGATTGGATGAAATAACCCTTGCAATATAACCTCCTCAACCATAATCATTACATTTCCCACCGGCAAAGCATGATCTCTTCCATTAAAATGGACTAATAAATGCAACAATGGCTCCAAAAGCTCATCCAAAAAACAATGAAAATTATTTTTCCGAAGGGGGTGGACCCTCAAAAATTTGGCAAATGGTTCGAGAACCAAGATACAGAAGCGGAAAGCAAAAGTACCAGCATTTCCACTTTCAAGATTCTCATCGCAAACTTTCCGTACAAGATCAAGAACTGAACGGGCAGTTGAGATCCACAAGTCCAAGTTTTCATTTGACAAGTTACCATGAGATAAGAATAACAGAGAAATGCAATCAAGTGCAACAGTATATAATTCAAACCCTTCACCGAAGAAAAGGGATTCTCTTGATAGCAAAGATACTTCCTCTAGTAAACACAATGCTCTTGTTGCAATATACCAGATGGCCCGTAAAATATTTCGTGAGAAACTTAAAGAAAGTTGCAATCTTAAAGCCTCCTCCAGAGAAAATTTAAAGATCACCCAGCACCTGTAATCCAAACACGCCTCAGAAACTCCAGAAGAAGTCTTCACACCATCATGTTTCCCTTTCTTATCACCAGAAATCAACAGTGACTGAACCCAATCATTGAGAAAAACCACCAGGCGAGATAAGTTCACTGTTTGGTGACCTTCATCAACATCAACTTCTCCTTCCTTCTCTTTCGCTTTCACATAATCAAAAGCCAGTTCAAGCTTCCTGCAAAAAAAGGGCTCAATCCTCTGTTCCACTACATTAAAGACATACAAAAGAAACACAAATGGTAGACTTCACAAATGCATCCAAAATTATGCAAGCACTTAATAGCATCATACAGAACATTCGGTAACTTCCTTTAATAGCTCAAAGTTCACTCCTTTTTATCAACTTCCTCAGGAACCAAACAGAAAATTCAGAAAGACTAACTTTTGTAGCTCAATTTCTTTATTTTGAAGCGAAAGAATAAGCTGAAGGTTCCTCCACGCACGCCCAACTCTAATTTGTTCTTCCAATCCCTTCTCTCCCGAACCAAAACCTTCCTCTGGTTCCGTCTCTTTATTCAAGTCATCAAAACGGAGCGCTTTATCGGGTCGCTTTTTCTCGTCGGAGCTTTTCAGCTTCCTCTTCCTCTTCTTCGCCGGTAAATCAGCCATTGAAGTTCGCCGGAAAATTTCGACGTCGACAGTAGGGTTTTAGACTGTTAATCAAACGGCCGTAAACCCTTTTTGTTTGGTTTCTTAGAAAATAATATAAGAAAATAAAAAGATTTATGATTCAAACGCTGCGTTTAAGTCAATAGTACCTATCGATTTTCATTAATATTAACTCATCATAAAATTATTAAACCTATTTTTATGTATATTTTTATATATTCAATAAGCAAATTTTGTTAGATTTATGTAATAATTTTGCTCTAAATATCTTAAATCTTTTAAATCAATATTTCATATTATCTCAATTAAATTTATTTATTTTATAAATATACAGATAATTTTTGTGCATAGAAATTTAAAAGTAATTAAATTTACATGATATAGTGTGTATATATAATATAATTTATTAAAATTAAGAAAAAAATTAATTTTTTTAACAAATTATTTAAGATAACATTGGTTTAATTATTCATTTTAATTAATATAGAAATATATTTTAATATTATAGGAATCAAATTATATTATATATCAAAATTTTTAAAGGCATATACTTCCTTTAACACTCGGCGCTTACTAAATGATTTTGTTGGCTATATAAGAGTATGACTGTATAATTCTTGACCTCCTTAGATTTCTCGATTAATGAAACTTTCGTTAGATTGTTGTTGTTGTTATTATTATATTGTAAGACTCGAATTGAAATTTTAAAAAAAGATTATTCAAATTTTATCAAATTAAATATTTATATTAATTTGATTTAAAGTAAATAATTAAAAACTTATAAAAGACAAAATTTACAAAAGTTTAAAACTAATTCAACCTAAAGCTTAACTCAACTCATCACCTAAAATCAAGAACTAAACTTATTTTAAAAGTTTTAATTCAAACATTAAAATATCCTACCTACAAAATTTGACTTAACTTATTTTTAAAAATTTTGATTTTGAGTTTTATATGGTCTAATCTTGATAGGAATCATTGTTCAATCTTCTGCTCTCACAAAGATCCAAACTTGTACTCAATGAAATCGATAAAGAGCTATGCAGGACAAAAACTGGCGGCTAGTGCTGCCTGATTCAGCAGTGAGTGCGTGACAGAGTGGTCTACTTCATACCCTACATTATTCTTTGTTTCTTTCTTCTTAGCATTTGTGTTCAAAATGGTTTCTTTCAAGTAACATGAACTAATTAATGTTCTTCTGTATATTTCAAATAAACAAAAATCTAATCTTTTGTAGTCAGTGGGCACTTGCTATTTTTGTTTGTTTTTTAGATTTATGTTGATGTTGAGACAAAAATGTTTGCATCAGTTGCCATAAAATTTCAGGTGATTTAAGTGCATGAACTTGGTTCTTAGTTCTTAACAATCTTAGTATTGTGTCTTGTGATCTCTCTGTAACACTTGATGGCAGGCCTCGCTTAACGTGCACGTTCTATGTATGTGTTTATGCTTCACTCCGAGAGACCAAGTCAACCGGAGTGGCCTCGAGAGTTGGCCAAAACATACCCCAAATCAAATCACACCTACGCGAGTCTCTTCGAATATGGTGCGACCGTACACGTGCACTATCAGACATATCTGCGCCTGAAATTGAAGACAGGTAGAGGTATTATTGTTACATGTTGGTAAGTGACTGACGGTTCAAGTTCGTAAACAAACCAAAAAGACTTGTTCGTTAATGTCAGCTTCCATGTCTTAATCTCACGGGCACTGTAAATCCTAAGTAACAGTTAGGTCCCACACAAAGCAGGAGTCCCTATCGTCCGCACACATCCCACAAGTTGCAAAGCTTACCTGCTGATCACGTTTTTTTTGCCAATCTACCTCTTCATCTTTACTGGTTAGTCCAGTTGAGCATTTGGGACCACTTGTTTGCATCAAGAACGGGTCTTGTTTATAACCCCATTTGCTGATATGCTGACACTCTCGCTGTGAGCTTGTTTGTTTCATTTTTTTTTTTCTCTCTGATCTTTGGTTCTTGGTATCTGTCGTTGGAGAGAAAAAGTGTGTCTGGTTCTCTGATCTTCAACTGGTAAATTCTTGTCATTTTTGTCCATTTCAGGTTGGTGGTAGTGTTTCAGGTTAGTGGAACATGGATAAATCATGCACTGATGCTTCACTTGAATATGTGCTTGTACTTCATGGTTGTTTTGATTCTTACAGGATATTCTACTTCCTTTTGTTCTGACTTTTCTGCATGTCCTGCGGGAGTGAAACAATTAGACTTTGAGCAACTTCTCAATTCTAAATGTGTTCTGACCTTAGTTGATTAAATTTGATAACTTTCTGTTCGGTTGGTAGGAAAATCATAGAACTGACAGCAAAAATGGAATCTTTGTTTTTTATTCATTGTAAAATTATGTTAACTGCACTATAAGTAACGAACTTGCCAATGTTAATTGCAGTTTACCGAGCACAGGAGTCAAAAATTCGGGCTGATTCTCTACCAAAACAACGACTAAAAGCATTTGAAATGTCTATCTCGTCTATAGACGTGTCTCAGAATGGAGATGTAGAACATGGCGATCCCCTTAAAACTATGGCTGAAATTGAGGACCTTGAGTTCTCAAAGTTATTAGGGAGGCCAAGGCCACTGAATATGGAGAGACAGAGATCCTGTGATGAAAGGTCGCTGAGCGAGTTGGGCATTGGGATGTCTCCTCGTCTCTCGTTAAGAGCAGATAACTCTGCCCGACTGCTTGACCATTATGATTCTGTGTATTCACCTAGTAGAAGGTCAGGGTTTAACTCCCCGATGTCACAGACTGGTTTTCAGATGCATCCCATGGTGGCCGAAGCTTGGGATGCTTTGAGGCGTTCATTAGTTTATTTTCGCGGCCAATCTGTTGGAACGATTGCAGCATTAGATAATTCTGATGAAAAACTCAATTATGATCAGGTATGAGTCTTATAAGTTTTGATAAGTTGTTTAACTCAAAAGAACTTTGACTTCTATTTACTACTGAATTGGCAGTTTGACCATTTTCAATCTATCTATAGTGTGCTTCGGGTACTTTTGTCTCGCATGTATTTCCGAGTTGTCTCAGTTTCAATTGCTCTAAAGCTGCTAAATTATTGTGATTCTTATTTGCAGGTGTTTGTGAGGGACTTTGTGCCAAGCGCATTGGCTTTTCTGATGAATGGAGAACCTGAGATTGTCAAAAACTTCATCTTGAAAACACTTCGACTTCAATCTTGGGAGAAAAAGATTGACAGGTTCCATCTAGGAGAAGGAGTAATGCCTGCCAGTTTTAAAGTACTCCATGATCCAGTTAGGAACAATGAGACCTTGATAGCAGATTTTGGGGAAAGTGCAATAGGAAGAGTGGCCCCCGTTGACTCTGGATTTTGGTGGATAATATTGCTTCGGGCATATACCAAGTCTACAGGTGACATATCATTGGCTGAACTCCCGGAATGTCAAAAGGGTATGCGACTGATACTAAGTTTATGCCTGTCAGAGGGTTTTGACACATTCCCAACTCTTCTCTGTGCTGACGGTTGCTGCATGATTGATCGCAGAATGGTAAGTTCTGCTTGTTTATGTTGGTTTGTCCATCTACAAACAGAATTTTACTCTTGCACACAAACTATCTCATTAGGTTAAGGGTCGAATAAACATTTCACGCTGAATTTTAACTTTGCTAAAATGTGAATCCAAGAATTTGATTTCAGGTGACAAATTATGCCATCTCTTTCTCCCGATTTGATCAGAGGACGGTTTTTGGTTTTTCCAGTTAAACTGTTAAAACTATGAGGATGCAGTGTATGGTTTCATCAGAACAATAGTATTCTATAACCAATCATATACGATTTTCTTGTACAACAGCTAGAAGTAGACATGTAGCTTGTTACACACAACGACACCACTCCAGAAACCCATTTCCAGGCAGCATAACAGTATAGCACAAAACAACAAAATTTAATTATTCACGTCATTTTATTTGTCAGAATTTGCTTTTAGGTTGTTAGGAATTTTGTTACGATTCTTACTCACCTATACAGATTGTATATAAACCCCATAGAGAAATGGAATATGTGAGAAACATACACCAAAAATCTCTTTGTCTCTGTTTCTTCATAGCTAACTCAAGTAGCTAGGTTAAGGATGTATGTTTTTTCAGTTGTTTGGATTCATTCCTTGAGCAAATCATATGTTTCAGTTTTTCCTGTACTTGAACTTTCGGACAAATTGTGTTTATATTCTATCAATGTATCTAATTTCAGTCATTTACATTATCAGGATGTCTATGGGTATCCGATTGAAATTCAAGCACTCTTCTTCATGGCTTTACGTAGCGCTTTACTTTTACTGAAACAAGATGATGAGGGGAAAGAGTTTGTTGAACGAATTGTTAAACGCCTTCATGCATTAAGCTATCACATGCGGAGTTATTATTGGATTGACCTGAAGCAACTTAACGATATATACCGATACAAAACAGAGGAATACTCCCACACTGCAGTTAACAAGTTCAATGTAATACCTGATTCTCTCCCAGAATGGATTTTTGACTTTATGCCAACTTATGGTGGTTATTTTATCGGGAATGTTAGTCCTGCGAGAATGGACTTCCGCTGGTTTGCTTTGGGTAATTGCATTGCTATCTTATCATCTTTGGCGACCCCGGAACAAGCCACCGCAATCATGGATCTTATAGAATCAAGGTGGGAGGAGTTAGTTGGAGAAATGCCACTAAAGGTATGCTTTCCGGCCATAGAGAGCCATGAGTGGAGGATTGTCACGGGATGTGATCCGAAAAACACCAGATGGAGTTACCATAATGGTGGATCCTGGCCAAGTATGCTTCTGCATTCGTTTATCGTTAGGATTCAATTTCTATTTTAATGTGCTGTTGTACTTTGAATAACTTCGTAGTCGATTCGGACGTTGCATGTTCGTGCATATTTTCTTGAGGGTGAACAATTTGCAGATTTCACCTGCTTCTTGTTGCGTTTTATAATAGGATTCATTGGTCTTTTAAAGGAATTTCCAGCCACAGATTTTCTATTTTAGATTTACAATGCCAATTGCTAAACTTTGTTGCAGTGCTGTTGTGGCTTCTGACTGCTGCTTGTATAAAAACCGGACGACCACAGATTGCAAGGCGAGCCATTGAAGTTGCAGAGATGAGATTGTTGAAAGACGGTTGGCCCGAATACTATGACGGGAAGCTTGGCCGGTATATCGGGAAGCAGGCACGGAAAAACCAGACATGGTCTATTGCAGGTTACTTGGTGGCAAAACTGATGCTGGAAGACCCTTCTCATCTGGGAATGGTAGCATTGGAGGAAGACAAACAGATGAAACCCCTCATCAAAAGATCTAGTTCTTGGACTTTGTAATGAAACCATTTGATAGATATACTGATATTCTTCATGTCTGTCCTTGAGCATTTCACATGTAACCATCCTGAGTTCAGACAAAGATATCCTTAAAAAGGAAAGACCAAGTGCATATCTGTGAATCCTATGAAATACCCTTCTGATAATTGCTGTTTTGGATCATTTCTATGATGTGAAAAAAAAAGTAAAGTCTTTTAGTGCAAGAATCAAAGAACCAAAAATTAACAATGATTAAAAATTTAAATTGGCTAACTTTTCGGTTCGATTTATTTTAATAACTTTTTTGTTAAAAAATTAATTGATTGTCAATTTTTTATAAATTAAATTTAAAATTTTATTTTTTAGTTAAACTTTAAATTCTTCTTTAAATAAAGACAATTAATTTTATGATAATCTAGTATCGGTTGAATATTTAAAATCTTAAACTTCTTTTTTTTATCTATTAATTTTCAGTTCAGTTTTTAAAATATTAAGAATTACAATAAATTAGAGTTGTAATAGAATTATTAATTTTCAATTTCTTTTACAATAAAGCCTATATATATATACACACACACAAAGAGAATAAGTATGCAGTTATCAAAATTTCACTCAAACTTGAACAATATGTCTTATGAGTTTTACCTTCCACCATATGAGACCTACCCTATGAGCAAATCCTTTTTTAGTGAAATCAAACAATAAATGATATTATTAAGATTCTAGATATGCTATTTTAAGTTTTAAATGTTAAATATTAAATTATATGTTAATTAAATTTAAATAAAATTTATTGTTTAAATTCAAATCAAATTTATTTTCTATAATTAATTAAATTTAAACAAAATTTATAGCACAATTAAATTAAATTTGAATTTAAATCTTAAATTAAACCCTTTAGTGAAATCAAACAATAAATAAAATTACTAGGATTGAGAATATGTCTATTTTATAATTAATTAAATTTAAATATAATTTAAGTATAATTAAATTAAATTGAATCTAAATCTTATAATTTCATAAGTCCTATATAAAGACTTTAAAGGTAAATACTTATTATTTTTCTTTTTTTAGATTATATATATATAACTAAAATATTCCAATTATCACTCTTTTTTTCATTAAAATATTTTAATTAAAAATAGCTCACTCCCATAATAAATAAAGCTAAATTTGTAAATTGTAATAATAAAAGAAATAAAATAGAAAATTAAATATCTAAATATAAAATCTCCACAAAATAGACCAACGAAGACTCCTCCTCTCCGTCTCTGTTACTTCTTCTTTGTCAACGTCACATTCTCAAAGTCTCAATAAATAACGACAAAACACCAAGTTGACCACCTCCGGAGACGACCGATTCCTGACGTACCCTTTTGCAGCCGGTGAATTTTTCGAGGAGATTTGTCCGATGAAGGCGCAGAAGAAACAGATCCACGCCGTCTCGACATGGGTCCGGCGACAGCCGCCGAAAATCAAGACCTTTTTGGCGATGGTGGCGGGTATCGCGACTTTGGTCCTCCTTAGGTCCATTGTTCATGATCACGACAACCTCTTCGTGGCTGCTGAGGCTGTCCACTCTATTGGAATTTGCGTCCTTATATATAAGCTCATGAAAGAGAAGACTTGTGCAGGTAATCATAATTGTTGTGAATGAAGCTTTATATTGGACCCTTTTTGTGGTGCGAAGGTTTCGTTTTGTGTGGTGGTATGTCGGGTAGTGCAGTGAATTGTGTGAAGTTTTTATTTTCCTTTTTAATGTGGCATGGCCTTTTAAGGATTTAGTTGAGTTCATAAGATTGTTTTCATTGTTGAATGATGGTTTTGAGTTTGTTGGCTTGCTTGGAGAGGGATTGTTTAAGAAAGTTAAAATGTTTAGGTTGGAGATGGAAATTAAGATTTGAAAAATGAAAAATAGATATGAACTTTTTTCCACATGAAGCTTCAAATCTTCTTTCTGTTTGCAATTGTAGGGTGCAACTGAAAGAGAAAAGAAGGGTTTCTTTTTTTTGGATTAAAACTCCACCAATAACAAAAATCCAATCATGGGAAATTTGAAAATCTTGCACAAATGCTACATGATTCTTTATGTGATATGGCATTTGTTTTGTGTGCTAGTGCCAAGTGACTTCTTTGCATAGTAAGTTGAATCCATAAATTGCACCATCAGCAGAATTTCTAGCTGTTTGCCCGGTGTTTCGAGGCTCTGTTTCATTTCAGCATTATCTAATATGTTTTGATAAAGAGAAATGACTTTTTCAAGTTAAGATTATTCACTTTGTAGCTCATGTTACTCATTGTGACTTTAAAACTTCACAGGAAAAATGTTGTTTTCTTTGATATGTAATGCGTCTGTGTCTTAGAACTTTGTTACTTGTTTAGGTTCCTCCAATTAAATTGGAGAATTTTTTGCTGATATTTGTATTCTATCAGTAGCTTTGATGAATTATTCATATAAAGTTTAGTTTGGCTAAATTTAGTATTTTTTATTTGATGTGCAGGCCTATCACTCAAAACTCAGGAGCTGACAGCTCTTTTCTTAGCTGTCAGGTTATACTGCAGCTTTGTTATGGAATATGGTATACACACACTACTTGACTTGGCCACATTGGTAACAACCTTGTGGGTTATTTATATGATCCGTTTCAAACTAAGGTCTAGTTACATGGAGGAGAAAGACAACTTTGCACTATATTATGTGGTATGTACTACTTTTAAAACTCAAGACATTTGATGAGGTGGTGTGGATTCTTCTTGTGAATTTGTTTTTGACCAATCTTTAGTTTAGAATTCTTCAGACAAATGCTTCTGTCATATAGGATTGGAATATGGCTTTCCATCTCTATTAGTATATTTTGTGCCTATTTGTATGCCGTAATGTTCAAATTAGATTCCTCCCCATTTCACCTGGCCATTTTATCTTCTTTTTCTATCTCAGTTGTTCACTTATTCATATACCTAGTAACATTGTCTAGGTTGTTACATCCTTTTGGGTGGTTTCCTAGTCTATTCAGTAGTGTTGTAGTCTTAGCCAATGATGTTAACGATGATTTCTTTGCTGCTGAGGGATGTTACTTTAATTTTCACATCTTTGACTCCTGTACTTATTTTTTATTTGCAGTTGGTTCCTTGTGCCATTTTGGCTTTATTGATTCACCCGACGACTATTCATAACGTACTGGACAGGATCTCATGGGCATTCTGTGTCTACCTGGAGACTGTTTCTGTAGTACCGCAGTTGCGGGTTATGCAGAATACCAAGGTATTGGTTTCACATCATGGAAGATACCTGTTCAGGAATTCCTGGAAACTAATTATGTGTTTGGCTTATTTCAGATTGTTGAGCCATTCACTGCTCATTATGTATTTGCATTGGGTGTTGCAAGGTTCCTAAGTTGTGCTCACTGGGTTCTTCAGGTTTGTTCTTACTGTTGAATATCCAAATCTATGGTTTGATTTGAGGACCTTGTTAGTCGGCATCTTGGAATTCTATCTCCACTTTTAGACAATTACTTTTTAAGCTACCTTGTAGAACTTGCATTTTGGTTCCTGCATCATAGTTGGGAACTTTTTATGCTAAAAACGGTTTCGAGATTGCTTTAAGCATTTGTATCCCATCAGTAATCGTATAAGCATTACCATTTTGTTATCTATCGTACTGGCTATGTTGTAGGTGCCTTGTTGTGTTTGCGTATTTCTGCCATTGGACCATGATTCCTGTGTTTGGGTTGAATAAATTGCATGATTATGTAGTAATGCTACTTGATATGTACAAAAACATTCATTTCATGCGTCCATTTCTTGGCGGAAATTGTTACGTTTATTAACAATTTTTTCAGACACATCCCCCATGTTTGAACCATTTTATCGTGTTGTGGTAGCTTTTGCGTGTTCGTATTATGTTCTTATGTCGGTATAAGGTTGCTCTTTCTTTGGATGCAATATTTTTTTGTTATTTGTGGTTTTTATGAAATGATTACTCTCACAACTTTCGCCGAATTCAAATTCTCACTTTCTATGAACATTGAATAGGTTTTAGATAGCCGTGGACAGTTACTGGTTGCTTTGGGGTATGGATTGTGGCCTGCTATGGTTCTACTCTCAGAAATTGTTCAGACTTTCATCTTAGCAGATTTCTGTTATTATTACGTGAAAAGGTATGTTCATGATTCTGACATCTTGTTGATTCTGAAGAACGCGAAGAATGCTATCTTGCAATTGCTGCTTGTTCTCATTATCATCCTACGTTTGATCTGATCTGCAGTGTGTTTGGAGGAAAACTTGTTCTTCGAATTCCTTCCGGAGTGGTGTGACCGGGGAGCCTCTGCCGGTGTTAGTCACAGGCAATGTTACTCCTTTGTTTCTCTGGATCTGGTGCGGTTTTCTGTTGCAGTCATGACAATGTGAGTTGCTTGTCAAGCTGGGAATACTGGAAAATTGGTGAATGTATTTGGAACATAGTTTCAGAACTGAATCAACTTATGACATCCAAACGCTAATCAGTGTAGACTAGTTTCCTACATTTACATTCGGACCAGTTTCCTGTATCTTGGTCAGTTGTTCTAATAAGAAAGTTGAAAAGAATTGTTCAACCATGTCAAAGTATACTAAGGTAGCTGTCTTTGAACATTCAAAAGGGCAGTTCAAAGGAACTCAGAATACAATAAAAATGAACAAGAAGCCAACCACCGTGTTACAGTGACCGATATGCCAGTGGCATCACTTCATAATCACAGAGGATATGCACAATCATTAAGTAGTATAGATGCAATCCGATAAAGTAAATAGTTTCAACATGCATTCTCCGGGGCTTTACCCAAAGACTCGTGCAAACTATGAACTACGGATGTTCTTTCACTGGACATCATAATTCTTCTAACAATCTAAAATATTACGGAAGAGTTGTTGGTTCATATGACAAACTTCCTCATATGTGTTTACAAATAAATCGTGAAACAAATATCAATGATTTCAAAGTTTTGATAAAGACTTTCCATTGATGAAATCAACTACTTTGGCGACTGCCTGGTCAAGCGCTGCAGTAACTGCAGCCAAATTCTGCAGAAATTCCTCCGCGGTTGGCTTGTCACCATCCACTATATCAGTCACAGCCTTCAAAAATATTACTGGAACTTTCAAAAGATCAGCAACATAGGCAACAGCTGCTCCCTGAAACACAAATTTCTAGCATAATGACTTGATAAAGCATCTAAATTCTAAGAAAATAGTGATAGAATCTTTGGCCATTGATGCAGGTTATGGCTTATGGATGCACAATAAACTAATAGGATTCCTCCTACTCTATGTTTATTGGAAAGCAATGATGCCATTGACAATTCATCAAAGATGTCAAAAAGAAAATTTCAGCTTTACCTCCATATCTTTAACGGTAGCATCATTTGCGATTATTGATGATTCATCTTGTGGGGACATATCAAGTGAGTCACCAGTGGACAATTTACCAATCTGAAGTAAGAACATGCATATTAAACACCATTGAAGGCATCCAGAAATTTTGCAAAGAAATCATGCCAGAGAAAAAAGGACACAACCACCTTTAAATTAAGCTCTTTCAATAGATTAGGTGCTGGGAAGGACTTCTTCAAACCAACCCCATACAGATCAAAAACCTGTAACAATTAGTTGATTGAAAATTATGCACTGAATACCAGTAAAATCTGGTTTTATGTGACTACTGAAGTAATTCCTTCAAAAAGTACAATGGTGAAATTGATAAACCAAACGTCATCCAAGAGTTAGATTATTTATGCCTATTATTGTTTTTTCTTGAGATTTAAGACTCCAAGCAACCAGATTTTTCAAGGATGTTTAGTGATTTTACGCACTACACTAAGTTTTTAGGTTGGAAGTGTCGGTATTCTACATAATTCTTCTCTTTTCTGAAAAAGAACAAGAAAATGAAAGTTAAGCAAATCACTCGGTTGTCAACTTTTCAACTTAATTTGAGAACGACCAATCTGAGTAGAGCGGAACAAAAAAATAACAGTTCAGTATCCTTTGTCGTGCTAATGAGGTAGGAAGTACCTCATATAACGTAGGCAATACTTACAGGAATAGGGATTCTTCTGTCGTGAAAAGCAACATCAGACACAAGACAAACATCACCAATAGATGCTCCTTTGGCCTGGAAGTGTGTCAACATTAGTGCCAAAGAGTTTCAAAATGGCATGTATCAGATTCAAAATGACATGTATCATTGTGCTGTAGATATCATCAGAAAATATATTCCTACACCTGAGTTCTTTTATTAAACGAAGGAAAAGCTCATTTAGTTACAGGTAACTATTCAAAGAGAAACCAGAACAGAGAGTTAACAAGGTGAATCATAGCACTAAACCTTGAAAGAAAAGATCATTCACTGGCCAAATGGCATTATGAATTTGAAATTTAAATGAAAATGTGACCATCAATTATATCAGAAGTACATAATGAAATAGGCAAGAACAAGAACAAGAACACACCTTAAAGCCGCCACAAGTTCCTGCATTGATAATCAAATCTGGCTTTAATGTTTGAATAGCAGCATAGGTCACAAGAGATGCAGAAACAGTGCCAACACTGTCAACCCCTGAAAAGAAAACAATATGAAGAGAGATTGGAATAGAAAACCACTGGGAATCAAGAATCAAAAGGACAATCTGTATCCCAGTTTCTAAGGATCCCAATAAAGCAAGTAATGGTAACTCATGATCTGAAGTAGAAACTAGGAATTGGTCATCAGAGCACAACACAAGGATGCTTATAGAATCTTCAATAGGTATTAAACTAAGAAAACAACAAGCAAAATTTAAAAATTACCCAAAGTGGGGTCTTTTCCAGGCCAGACTAAGTCAATTTGAAGATCTTTATAAGTACCATGGTATCGAACCCAAGGAACCCCACTTGGAAACCTGCAACATCATGCTTAGCCTATTATTAATCCCAGCCTCCATATATGGAATATTCACATGCTGAGCCACTTCTCAAGCTTATCAACTATAAAGCAACGACTCATGACAAATATATTATACTAATAAGCCAAAAACAAAGCACAAAATACTAATGAAAAGGACTTTCTTCGGATAATTGATGAAATAAACTATAGAAATGAACAGATACTAATGGAAACGAAAATCAAATGAAACTAGGCAGCAATATGATTGATTAGAGAACCACCCAAATGATTTTTAAGGAAAATTTAATAGAAAAAGTACACAAAAGGTTCAAATTTTGGGAAATGGAAGTTACGAAGAGTCAGTTTCCTCCTTGAGCCCGAACTTGTTCACCACAGGCATAGCTTCCGTTTGCATGGCTGTTACTCACAGTAAGATAAAAAAAGAGTTCAATAAAAAATCTACAGTAAAAACCCAAATAAGAACACATTGAAACCACAGAAACTGAACAGAAGTACCGATGACGATGAGAACAGACGAAATTGGGCGGCGCTCCTCATCTGAACCAACCATGGCTTCCCCTGCAGCGTCTCCTTTCTCGCCGAGAGGAGCCATTGCCGCTTACTCTCCTCTCTCTCTCTCTCTCTCACTCTCACTCTCTCTCTCTCACAGTACGTATGCGTTTTGTGTCGTTTGTTTCTCGCGAATGGCGTTGGCGAGAAAGTAGGGAAAATAAGAAAGACTAAAAGGCGACTGTTTGGATAGCTATGTTAAATTTGGGAACAGAACACTATTGTACATTACGCATATGAGCTTTAACCAAACACGGCCTTGTGGATCCACTAAAGTCTATTATCACTTTGCTTTTATTTATTTTTTTCTTTAAAAGAAAAATTATTTATTGATATTACCATCCAAAGTATTCACCTATTTATGTATTTAAGCATGAAGAAGAAGTTTTGAATTATTAATTTTAATATATTTATATGATTATTTTTAAATGCTTATTAAATAAATTATTAATGAATGTTAATAATTCATATATTGTATTTTAATTAAATTATCTCACTATTTAATCGATTTAAGCTAAATAATTACCATCTAACTATTTTTCAAATATTATTGTCATTTTTTAGTTTAAGAGAAAATTTTTATTTAGATAGAATTTTACATGATTATTCATAACAAATGTTTTGAATTTTCTCCTTTTAATAATTTAATAATAAATAAAATAAAAATAAATTGAATTTATAAATATCACCACAACAACAACAAACCTGTAAAAAAAATTTCCTGATTCAATAATATATAATCTTACTCCTAAATAATAGATATGATGTTTTTAAATGAAATAAAAAATAAAATAATAATAAATACTTAATAAATAAAATATTAAAAAATACCATACTAAATAATATGATAAAGAATAAATAAATAAATACTATTATTACTACTACTAATAATAATAATAAAGTCAAAAGTCAACAAATCACGGTACACAAGATTCTTTGCTTTGCGAGAGTTGGGGAGAGACATCAATTGTACCCAGTCTTCTTTTTGTAATTTTACAAAGAGGCTATTTTTGTGACTCGAGCCTAATAATAATAATAATAATAAGGTAAAATAAGACCTTTTGAATTTATAAATATCGATTAAATTAAATTCATGATGAGTGATTTATTTAAAACTAAGTGATTTATAAATTATTACATGAACAGTTTATTTAGTGTACACCTAAATAATAATGTTTACTTATTAATTTTATTTCTACAATTCAGCAAAGTCTTTTGGTACATACCCAAAGGAAATTGTGTTTTGTCTCCTTTGGAAAAAGGACTACTCAGATACTCAGGAATCCAATGCCTGTCAGTGTTCTATGGGTGTCTCCTGCAATCCAATTCATTGCTAGTTCTGGCAGCTAATTCAACTATGTGCTTACAATGGTCAGAACAGAACTGACATGGAATTCTTCTCCAGGATATTAGAAGAATTTGGGATTCCTGAAACAAGATTTTTCTTAACCAGATTCCTTACACTTTGTGGATAGGAAAGGGTAACTTCTGCAGAAACATGTGCAGCTTCAAACTTCTGTCACTTTCATACCTAATTAAAAAATTTTCAATGAGTTGGGTACAAATTGTATCCTGGATAACAAGGACATGTTCGGGTTATGTATCAAATCCTGATGAGAAGTGTTTGAAAGGTCCAATAGACTAGCAGGAAAAGGGAAAGATGCTGAAGAGTTCTTATCCTGGAGCTGTCATTAGGGAGAGCAGGAAACGTGTCTGGAAGAGGCATTGCACACTCCTCTCCACTGAAATATATTCTTCGAGGCATTGCCCATCCGTTCCTTAAGGTGAATGTCCGTAAGTCCTTTTTGATTAGTATATCGGTGGTGACTGATCCGGCTTGCTCATTACTAACTTGTACCAATTCATCATTAACATAAGGTAATCCCCAGAAAAGAGCAACCGCATCTGCGAAAATTGACAGGCCTTTAACTGATATGATTGAACAGGAAGATTCTAATGGTCCACATCGTCATACGAGGAAAATTCATTTGATTTCGGGTCTTAATTATGTACCTGAATAGCCAGCAGAGGGAAGCATTGTATTACTGAAGCTGTACACAGTTGTGTTCTTCCTGAAACCTGGATGTTGTATCAGTAAATTCCAATCAGAGTAGTTCCTAACATAGTTGTAGTTAGAGATTGTCACTTTCACCCTCCAGTGATCCACATAATTGGTCTTAACATGCCAGTGGACTCTAACTGGACACATATGATCACTGCATTCCACAATGTCTGACTCTTTCCCATCCCTGATACACCAGAGACGCACAGAATAAGAATCATAATATTTAGATTAGCAGATAAACAAGCGCTTCTCCCAATAAGCGTGTGTTTCGATCCTGTAGTTTTTGTGATCGAGATGCAGAACAAACCTTATACATTGGCCTGACATCTGTCCTGGCCCTTTACATCCACAGCTGCACTTAGGACATGAAGTAACTTTCGGATTATAGAATGTCGAGAGTGAGACGCAACAACTAGGAGTTTCCCTAGCCAAAAAGCTAGAGTAAGTGCAGGTTGATTTCCAGGTTCCTGACAGAAACATGATGCATCTAATCAGATGAAAATTTGTATGAATGAAGACTTTAAACTCTCTGAAAATGAAGGAAACACACATGGAGTACTTACTAAAAACCTGGATTTCTCTTCTACCCCCTATATCTGAAGACTTGGTGGGATCAGTATCCGAAACCTGACTACAGGTGTAACCAGGACCTGGTGCCAATAATGTAAGGTTAGCAGGTGGGTAGCCAGTGGAATTGGGCTCTAAGTTCCCAACTGTCATTTCAAAGACAGAGTAAGATCTCTTCGGATCAATGGCATAGCCAGAGATCAGGCCACCACGGCAGCAGTTTTCCGACATGTTTTGAGGCGAGTTATATGGCGTGAGATCAGCAATAACAGGGTTCGTCTTGCAAGAATGTGGGATTCGGTACTTGAAGGATGAGCAGTCCCCTTGTACAGTGGCAAATGCACCAGACATTGTCCAGATAACCTCACCCTTTGTCCACGCCCATCCCAAGCTCCAACCCGGACTCTCGATGTGCCGATACTGATAGTAGTTTTGGATGGTTGCCCTTGCCTGAAAGAACATTCCAACTTAGAATGTTAGACTCCTGACAGGAACCATCTCAAATCTGAATTTTCATGAACTCAGGAATTTGATTAATATGGTAACATAAGATAGGCTGAAATTCCTGGAATTTCTTCAGGTACCATGACAACTCCTGGGATTTCTAGTAAAGCAAAGCTTCGACTCACCACATATCCATCATTTGTCCAATAATGGATATCAAAAGTAATTGTGATGTTTCCATCAGGATCCAAAGGGTCGTAACAATCTGCAGAAGTTACAAAAACTGCAGAGTCAGCCAAAAGGGAAACAAATTCTACTCCTGATCTTTGAAACTGAAGAAGCAAATATGGATAAAGAGTGGTTGCCTGAAAAAATGCAGAGAGAAATTAACAGAACAAAGGACGAGAATAGCTTCATCTTTTAGGTCGGTGGAATGGGATAGATCCAGGTTACTTATTATATTCTGAACCTGAATTTTGCACGGTTTGAACAAGAAAAGGAAGGCTCTCCATCAACTTCAAGGTTCAGTAACCATCAGAGTTCAGCTACGTACAACAATAAAGCTGCCACTAATCATTGTCGGTAATATCAACTCGGCATATCCTGACAAGTTGGAACTCCAAAGAGACCAGGTCTTAAAAAGATGCTTCAGAATGCATACAAACCTACAGCAACATCAAGTCTTTTGGACACTATCAATTTCTTCCTACAATTCCAACGATAATCGA
>JAOTAY010000190.1:40275966-40286253 GCA_025629805.1 Erythroxylum baracoense | reverse complement strand
TATATATTAATAATTCCATCTATCTAGAATTGTATCTACTAAAAAAAAAAATCCGACCCGTACATCGGTAACGGTCACAGTAGTATTGTTAAAGCTTGCTTAAACATAAAAAATTCCTTTTGGTACTTTAAGTGGATTCTTACGTGAACCCATACATCTATTCCTGTTTGGTAAGTTTGTATAAACTAATCAATTTTTATAAACTAAAATAAACTAATTAAATTTTATTTAATAGTCTAATTCCCTTTTTAATTAAACTGTAAATTAAAAACAATCTCCTTCAATTTTATTTCAAATTCTTCAACTTTGTTAATTTTTAATTATTTTTATAACGATTTAATACCTGTCAAATTTTTTGAATTTTAAACTTTTTATCTTATCAATTTATTTTTCAGTCCGATTTTTAAAATACTGAAATTAGGCCGACAGTAAAATAACCTAGCTTGGCGGTCATTGCCAATAACTCAAGTTCATTCTAAAATTCGATTAGACCAAATCATTTACATCAAGTAATTGTCAATCTGACCTGTTAGTTTCAACAAAAAGATTAGATTAAACCAATAATATTAACCTTACTTGTAGAAAGATAACTTAGCTTGGACAAGGGAAAGTCCAATCATCTACATTAAGTAATTGTCAATCTGACCTGTTTGTTTCAACAAATAGGTTATATTAAACCAATAATGTTAACCTTACTTGTAGAAAGATAACTTAGTTTGGACAAGGGAAAGTCCAATCATCTACATCAAATAATTGTCCACATTTTAGTTTATCTTATAATATACTGGGATCTTTTGTTTTTTTATATCTGTAGAATTATAATTATTATACTTTAAATGTAAATTAAATAAATAACATATTTTAATAAACTACTAGTAATATTTAAAATCAAATAATTAATATTAGGAGACTAAGCTCTTTTCCATCCAAACTCTTGCATATTAGGTAGTGATACAGTCTGCATCATAATTTGTGTATATATTTTAGAATATTTCTTTGAAAAACAAAAAGAAAGGACAGTATATTAGAGGGAGAAATGTTGGATATTTTGTTTTATTTTCTTCATGCATTTTAGAAATTTCTTGCCATACATTAAAATAATTATTTAATGAATTTAGTTATTTTCAAATATCTCTATTATTTAGCTGGAATTAATCTTCTGTTCCCTTTATCCTGTGTTACCCTGTACCGAAACCATATCTCTGCCATTTATTACAATAAATTGAATGTGTATGATTGCTTTGGTACAGAGGGCACAAAATTGAGGGTTCAGACGATCTCTCTCCTATTTTGCTATGCCTCAGAATTATTGTTATAAAAAAGAGAAAAAAAACCTTCTATTTGAAGTTTTTGATCTTATACTATTTAACTCGGGCTTAATTCAACCCAAAATTCAATTAAATTCAAACTATTTGACCTAAACACAATCTATGAAAAATCCGGTAAAATGAATAAATAATATTATTTTAACCTGTTACTTTTTGTTGTTAAATAAAACACATTTATTTAAATTAATCGGTTCAAATTCAGTTTGAAAATTTAACTCGAGTTAAATCCAAATTTAACCTTGACCATTAGCTAGTTTAATATACTAAAGAAAAGAAAAAAAAGGATTATTCAGTAGTTATTAGTATTTAGTAGTCATTATTATTAAATAAAGAAACTTTTATTTTATATAAATATTAATCTTTTTACTATTTATGATAATAATAACCACTCATTAATATATAGCCACTATATAACACAACCAAGTTTTTTTTCCCCAAAAAGAAAAACAAATGTGCAAAACCTAGGCTTTAGTATTGTTTTCTTGTGGATTTAATCATTTTGGAACATATAAAAATGGCTAAATCGATTCATTATGTCACGATTTTCTACATTAATAATGGGTACATTATGTTTTTTTATTTTATTATTTCACTTTTGACTTTTAGTAGTTTTGGCTTATCGATCATTTTAAAGCACCTCGATCATCAAGAGGCAATAAACTTTGTTACTCAAACGGATCAAAGAATATGTATGGAATCTACCAATTTATATTCTAATAAAAACCTTAATTTATGAGATAATTAGGTCAAGAAATGGTTATTTGTTCCAAAACCAAAAGTTATCTAATTACAGGACTTAGAGGAGTACTCGATGTGTCCTAAACAAGATTACGTTTTGTTGGATTTTCGGATCATAATCTCAAATTGAACACTAAACCCCATAAATGTCGAGTTTAATATGTTCCACTTCAATATCCATGAAGCTAAACTAGAACCAGAAAGGTCTTTAGAGCAGCCATGGCTTCCTCAACCGATCGTCCTGATGTTGATTACTCATCATTCTCAAAGCTTTACCACGCCGTGTTTTTCTTAACCATTGGTGGCCATGAATTCAGGACATCGGAGGCAAGCCGATTCCACATTATTATTTATAGATTTCATTCATACCAGACTTGATATCTTGATCTAGAAAAGCTAGAGAACAACCACTTTTCCATTTCTATATAGTGCATTAACTTCAATCTCAATTTCGTTGTAGATTATCGACATGGATTCGTAACATTGCTTCTTTGTTTCAGATGTGGAGAGCAGCATTCACTGAGCTAGTCGCTACAGCTTGCTTGTTATTCACAGTTACCATCTCCATAATCTCGTGTTTAGAATCAAACGTGAGCGAACCAAAGCTTCTCGTCCCATTCGCTGTCTTCATCGTCGCATTCCTACTACTCTTAACAACAGTTCCCTTATCTGGAGGCCACATGAGTCCAGTCTTCACTCTCGTTGCAGCTCTCAGAGGTCTCGTAACCCCCGTTAGAGCTCTTTTCTATGTCTTGGCACAATGTACAGGCTCCGTACTTGCTTATGTGATGATCAAGAGTGTAATAAAGAAGAGCTATGAAGAGAAGTACTGGTTGGGTGGTTGTGTGGTTGATGGAAATGGGAAAGGAGTGAGTCCATGGACTGCGTTAATGGTGGAGTTCTCATGCACGTTCATGGTTCTCTTCGTGGCAGTGACAGTGGGGTTTGATAAGAGAAGAAGTGAAGAGCTGGGACTCAAAACGGTATGTGCTGTTTTGGCAGGGGCTATGGGGATTGCGTTTTACGTGTCCATGACCGTGACAGGAATCCCCGGGTATGGCGGAGTGGGGTTGAACCCTGCAAGGTGTCTAGGACCGGCGTTGTTGGTAGGCCGTCGATTGTGGTATGGTCATTGGGTGTTTTGGGTTGGACCTGGTTTAGCTTGTATTGTTTATCATGGAGTCACTCTGCTTCTTCCTAGAGAGCTTGTGGTGGTCGACAATGGTGGTAATGAAAATGGCGGAGCCAGTGGATCTGATAACAGCACATCTTCTGAAATTTGTCAGTTGTAATTATATCATCTAAACTTATGCTTTTGTTATCTAATGATGTGAATTTCTGTATAATGTATGCGAATTTCTGAGGTGAATTTCTGTATAATGTATGCGAAATCAGTTTAAACTAAATGATCATATTGTAAATGATCATATTATATAACATCATGTACAATATGATCATTTAGTTTAAATTGATTTCGCATACATTATACAGAAATCCACCTCAAAAAAATAATACACTATACTATAGTTTCAACATTTTTCAGCTTGTTCTTTCCTTTTCCAGGACAAAACACTTACCTCCACACTCACATTATCTGAAGATCATTTGTTGGAAAAAAATAAAAATAGACAAGCTACCAAAAAGTAAGCGACAATATATACTGATAAAAAAAACGATATTAGAAACTTTGAGCTACAGCTCTCTACCTCAAAGCAGAGTGAAAAGAGAATAAGAGAGAGTGAAAGGTAGAGAGCTACAGCTCAAAGTTTGTAATATCGTTTTTTTTATCAATATATATTGCGGCTTGTTTTTTAGTAGCTTGTCTATTTTTATTTTTTTCCAACAAATGGTATCAGAGCTAGGTTTATGACTATGTTTTAATGACGTGAAAAAATGGCTAATATGATTCAATCTCAAATTCCAAAATTGACTAAGACAAATTATGAAAACTAGAGCATCGAAATGAAGGTACTGCTAGGATCACAAATTGTTGAAGAGGGCTATATTGAGCCTGAAGATGTGACTGTCGAAACTCTTTGTCAAACACACAAAGGACATCAATTAAAGAATCATGCAAGAAGGACACCAAGAAGGCCTTGTTTTTCATTTTTCAAGGAGTTGACAAATCAACGTTTGAAAAAATATTAGACGCAAAAACATCAAAGGACACATGGGAAACTCTACAAAAATCACTTTAAGGAGTCGAAAAAGTTAAAAAGGTATAGCTTGAATCTCTTAGAGCCAAATTTGAGATGTTAGAAATGTAGAGTTCCGAATAAATTAGTGACTACATTACTCGTCTAAAAATGGTGGCAAATGAGATGAAAAGAAATGGAGAAGCTCTTGAAGATATAAGGGTTATGGAAAAACTCTTACATTCACTAACAAGAAGTTTTGATTATATCGTCTCTGCCATTGAAGAATCAATGTATTTGTCACAAATATATATTGATGAGCTTAAAGGCTCTCTTTAAGCTTATGAGCTGAGAATGATCCAAAATGAAAATGCTGGTGATTTGGAACAAGCTTTGCAAAGCAAGCTATCTATTGGTGGAAATCAAACTAATTACTAATAAGGCAAAGGAAATCGAGGAAGCTACAAAGGTGCCTCCAGAAGTGGAAGTGGTGGAGGTGGACGAGGACATGGTAGGAACTCTTTTGAAAGAGGCCAAACAAATGAAAGCTATCAAATATATGGTCGTGGTAGAGGATTTCAAAATCGAGGAAGAGACAGTTTTCAACAAAGAGATAATAAATCACAAATGCAATGTTATAAATGTAACAAGTATGGCCATTTTAGTTACGAGTAGATCAACCTCGAAGAGGGAGGAAACAAATCATTTTGTAGCAACAAAAGATAAAGAAGATGAATCGGCAATTTTCTTAACATACAAAGGAAATGAAGAATGCAAGAAAAATGTTTGGTATCTTGATACCGGTGCTAGCAACCACATGTGTGGACGAAAGGAACTGTTTACAAATTTGGATGAGACAATTCAAAGGGAAGTTACTTTCGGTTACTCATTAAAAATTCGAGTGAAAGGTAAAGGAAAGATTATGATTACCTTAAAAAATGGAGAGAAGAGGTATATATATATGATGTTTATTATGTACCAGCATTAAGAAGCAATATTATTAGCCTTGGTCAGCTCTTAGAAAAAGGGTACGACATACATTTAAATTATTGCTCTCTTGTCATCAACAAAGGTGGAGAATTAGTTGCTAAAGTTGAAATGACGAAAAATAGTCTTTTCATACTTGATATTCAGTCAGAAGCACTGAAGTGCATGAAATCTATCATTGAAGATGAGTCGTGGCTATGGCATTTAAGGTTTGGTCATCTTGGTTTTATTGGCTTACAATTGTTATCAAAAGCAAAGAGGATAAAGGGACTTCCAGAAATTAATCAACAGGATCAGCTATGTGAAGCATGCATTAAAGGAAAATAACATAGGCAAAGTTTTGAAGTTGGAAAATCATGGAGAGCTAGAAGATCATTGGAGATTGTTCACTCAGATATAGCTGGACCATTTGATATGCCATCACTTAGTGGTAATAGGTATTATATTACCTTTATTGATGATTTCAGCAGAAAAAGTTAGGCCTGTATTCTTAAAGAAAAATTAGAAACCCTTAATAAATTTAACGAGTTTAAAGCAATGGCAGAAAAATAAAGTGGGGAATATTTAAAGATATTTAGATCTGATAGAGGAGGTGAGTACACGTCAAAGTTGTTTGAAACTTTTTGTAAAGATCATGGAATTGTTCATCAGTTGACTACTTCATATAGACCACAATAAATTGGCATCACAGAAAGAAAGAATCGCACGATTCTGATATGGCGAGAAGCATGGCAAAAGGAAAGCACTTACCAAGAATTTTCTAGGTTGAAATCGTTCTATGTGCTGTTTACTTGCTAAATCGGTGTCCAACAAAAAGTGTAAAATTCAAAACACCAAATGAAGCATGGAGTGGTAGCAAGCCAACAGTTGGACATCTTAGGATTTTTAGGTGTATTGCATATGCCCATATTCCTGATAAAAAAAGAAAGAAGTTAGATGACAAAGGTGAAAAGTGCATATTTATTGGTTATGAAGAGAGGAGTAAGGTGTATAGATTGTACAACTTTTGACCAAGAAGTTGATCATCTCTCGAAATGTCGAATTCGATGAAGTAGATTATTAGAAATGGAATAAAGAAGATAAGAAAGTCTAAGGATTATTTTTTGATGATGATAATGATGATGACTTGAACACATAAGATGAAGAGGGAGATGAACAAACTTCTCTACAGAATTTTACAACTCCTGTATCAACACCATCAACTTCATCACCTAGCAATAGTAGCAGTAGCAATTTAGGGGAAGCACTATAAAAATGTAGAGTCTATATGATATCTATGATTCTACAAAGCAGGTACAGAAAACATTTGATTACTCATTGTTTTGTTTAATGACAGAGTGTGATCCATTTACATATGAAGAGGCTATTAAAGATAAAAAGTGGGAAAAAGCCATGAATGAAGAAATTGTTGCAATCAATAGAAATGACACGTGGGAACTAACTAATCTTCCAAAAGTACACAAGGCAATAGGAGTTAAAGTGGCTGTACAAGACAAGGCAAAGACTAATCAAGAAGGTAAGGTTGAAAAATACAAGGCAAGGTTAGTTACTAAAGGCTATAAGCAGAGAAAAGGAATCGACTATGAAGAAGTGTTTCCTCCTGTTGCAAGAATTGATACTATTAGACTTTTTATAGCACTTGCAGCACAAAATAGATGGTAAATTTATCAGATGGACATGAAATCGGATTTCTTGAATGGATACCTAGAAGAAGAAGTCTACATCGAGTAGGATATATTAAAAAAGGACAGGAAGACAAAGCTTATCGTCTGAAGAAAGCATTGTATGGATTAAAGCAAGCTCCACGAACATGAAATATGAGAATAGATGAGTATTTCCAAAGGAAAGGTTTTGTAAAAAGCCCACATGAGTATGCCTTATACACGAAGAAAAATCGAGATGGAGATATCATGATTGTGTCTTTATATGTGGACGACATGATCTTCATAGGAAACAATCCGAGTATGTTCAGTGATTTTAAGAAAGTTATGACATAAGAATTTGAAATGACAGATATTGGTGAAATGTCATACTTTCTTGGAATCGAAATAAAACAAATAGGAGATGAAATGTTTATATCACAGAAGAAGTATGCAGAACAAATTTTGAACAAGTTTAGAATGAAGGATTGCAAGCCAATGGCTACCCTAGCAGAAATAGGTGTAAGATTGAGAATAGATTCAAATTGAGAGTCGGTAAACTCGACACTGTTCAAGAGTCTAGTCGGAAGTCTCAAATACTTGACTTTCGCACACCCATATATTATGTATGCAGTTGGATTGGTCAGTAGATATATGGAGAAGCCAAAACAAGATCACTTCATTGCAATAAAAAGAATTTTAGGATATATTAAAGGCACAATAAATTATGGTCTATTTTATACTCATTCTCAAGATTTAAAGTTGATTGGTTATTTAGATAGTGATCATCGTGGAGACCTAAATGATCGAAAGAGCACATCTGAATATGCATTTCACATTAGATCAGCAATATTTTCATGTTTATCAAAAAAGCAACAAATAGTGTGAAGCCGAGTATATCGCTGCAGTAGCATGTACATGTCAAGCAATATGGTTGAAGAATATTTTGAGTGAGTTATATCATCTACAAGAAGGTTCGATTACAATATATATTGACAATAAATCTACTATATCACTTCTGAAAAATCCAGTGTCACATAGCCGAAGCAAACATATAGACGCAAAATATCATTTTATTCAAGAGCAAGGGAAAGATTAAACTGTAGAACTCACTGATTGCAAAACTAAAGATCAAATTGTCAATATTTTTACAAAGCCATTAAAAATTGATGTATTCCACAAACTCAAAGAAATGCTTGGCATGCAAAGTCGAGTTGGAGAGGGAGTATTAGAAGTCAAATTCAATAAAAACTTATAGTTTTTTCTGGATACAATAGTTGAGTATAGCTATTCTCGTTTATTTTTACTAGCTGTCAACGTTCATTTATTATGGTTGTGACGTACTTGTAACTTCATTTATTGCGGTAGTCTTTTTGTTGGCTTTGGGGTGTTAAAGTCGGTGAACAAAACTGACTTTAATGGTTATAAAAAGGGGTTATATGGGTAGTGTCTAAGTAGTTAAAAAAGGTAGAAAAAAGCAGAGAATAAGAGAGTGAAAGGTAGAGAGCTCCAACTTATAAAATCGTTTTTTTATCAATATAAATTACTGCTTATTTTCTAGTAGTTTGTCTATTTTTATTTTTTCCCAACATTATTGCCAGTACCGCTGAAGATCTGACAGCCAGTAGGTGACCCAATCTACTCCAATGACCTGGTATTGAGATACGGAGCCTTATAATATATTTGAACTTTATATTAGTTATATCTTTTGTATTCTCCTGAATATATAAATGCGTTTTATTCTCTCCGTATATTGAGGTTAAAAAATATTTATAGTAAAATAAAAAACTCTAGCCGTCTATGGATGTAGCTAAATATTAGTAAACCACGTAAATTTGTATATGTTTGTTATTTCTACAATTATTCTTTGATTATTGTGATTGATTGTTGGTGTTATTATTGTGATTGATCGTTCGTAACACCAGTTTCTCTTCACCATCAACAGACTTCTTCTGGAATATGATCCCTTCGCATCGTGTCACGTCCCACATCGGATAAGCAATGAGAAAAGTCCTGGCTTATAAGCGTGAGCGCTGCACACCCAACTAGGTGCATCTTTTGGGAAGAGGATAATGGATACATGACAAGTGGTATCAGAGCTAACCTGTTCCCAACTCCGATGTCCCGCCAAGTACCCCTCAGGGTGGGGTAGGCAGGTGCCCTCACCTGTGACGAGGGCGTCACAGGATTGAGTGGGGGAGAGTGTCACATCCCACATCGGATAGGTAATGAGAGAGGTCCTGACTTATAAGCGTGGGCGCTGTACACCTTACTAGGTGCATCTTTTAAAGAAAGGGTAATGGACACGTGACAACCGCCATGGAGTATCGCGAATCACGCCGTCTTCCTCACGGCAGCGGCGACTGACCATCCTCCAACTAGCGAAGCATGTATCTGGAACAAGAAGATGACGTTAGTTCTTCTTTTATTCAACCCTGGACCGGGCCATCCCATAATGTTTCATGCCTTGGCATATCGACGTATCGACAAGGCATGAGGAGATGAAGACATTGTTCTTGAGTTCGTCCTTCGATTTCTTCTATGTGTACTTATGCACACTTTTTAGATAAATATTAATAAAAAGTATCAAGATTTATTTGTAATTTTGTATAATAAAATCTTTTTAATTTATAATTAACATTTTAGTATATAAAGTTTGAGTTGTTTATTGCCAATGAGTTTAAATTAAAAAATTAAATTTCTTTTAAGTCAAATATAATAAAAGACTAAAATTTAAAGAAATTAAGAAAATATTAAAGTTTATTTTTATAGTGGTTGATAAAATTTGATTAGACTAAATTGTAAATAGATTTAGATCATTGATTTTTAGATAAAAAATTTTCTCGAGTATATTCTGATTTTTTATTTTAGTTTGTAATAATATTAGCATAGTTTTTGGCCTCGTAATAGAATAAGAGTTCAACATCTTCTTCGAACCAATGATTAAAAGTTTCCATTGATTCGACCTATTCTACCGTAAAAATCTTGAATTGTTTAACTATTCGATTTGGTTTTTAAATTTTTAGTTTAATTTACTCTATTAATTCTTGTTGTTAAAAACTAATCATTTTATTAATTAATTAGTTAATTTTATTAAATTAATAAATTTTTATAAACTAACATAAATCATTTAATTTTATTTAATAATTTCTTTTTAATTAAACCTCAAAACTTTCAATAAGTAAGGACAATATTTTTTAATTATATTTTTTAAATTCTTAAATTTTGTTCAAATTTTAACCAATTTTATGATGGTCTAATACTGATTAAATCTTTTTAATCTTAAACTTCTTATCTTACCGGTTTAACATTCGGTCTGGGTTTTAAAACATTGCCTTGAGCATAGTTCATTAATTAACTAATTGGCAAAATTTTCTTAATCAAAAATCCAAACATACACTCTTTCCTTACTGTTTATTGAAAAGAAATCAATTGATTACCCAAACCTTAGAATATAAT
>JAOTAY010000190.1:40229289-40264799 GCA_025629805.1 Erythroxylum baracoense | reverse complement strand
TTTCTTACAATTTGAAAGCGGTTTATTCAAGATCAATGGCTGCCAGTGCCCCTTTCAATCTCACAAAGTCCCTCCCCGATTTGTCTAGACTCGAACCAGTTGATGGAAGCAATTACAAACAGTGGTCTTAGAGGCTGCTGATATTTTTTGAACAATTAGAGGATGATTATATGTTGTTCAACGATCCTCCAGTTGTTACAGTCGCTCTGGTTGCGCTTCCAGATAGTGATTCTTCGACTACTTTTGCAATTTCGATCAAGGATAAAGCCAAAGAGTTTAAGAAGTATAAGAAAGATAATAAAATAGTTCATGGGCATATGTTAAGCCATATGTCTAGTGTTTTGTTTGATCCTTTATACACCAATAAGTCTACCAAATCAATATGGGATGCTCTTCAGAAGAAGTATGGGGCTGATGATGCTGGAAAGAAAAAATATGTTGTCGGCATGTGGTTGCGGTTCTAGATGGTCTATGACAAACTAATCATGGAACAAGTGCACGAATATGAGAACATGGTTGTTGACACACTCAATGAAGGCATGAAGATATGTGAAACACTTCAAGCCAACGTACTATTAGAAAATTTCCCCCTTTTTGGAATGACTACCGAAACTAACTCAAGCATAGGAAGAAATTCAGAACTGAAGAAGCCACGTGAGAACCAAAGAAGCCAATTGACTTAAAGATAAGCTTGATAATCTTTCTATTAATAACACTAACGCTAACATTGTTGAATTTGTTGTTGATGTGTCTAAAGATAGGTTTAAGGAAAAGAACAAGAAGAAATTGAATCGTGGCAAAAAGCAACGTTTTAACAAACTGAACTCCAAAATTTAGAAGTCCAAAGTTACATACTTTGTATGTGGCAAGCTTGGCCATCCTATTAATGCTCACAACATCAAGGTGCATAAAAGCACGGCCAGAAACAAACTATTCCAAAAGCTAACTTGGCTTAAAATGATGATATCATTGTTGTTGTTATTGTTGAGGCAAATCTGGTGGCTAACAAGGCTGATTGGGTGCTTGATACGGGAGCCTCAAGGCATTTGTGCACTAATAAAGACCTGTTTCATGATTTCCAAGAGGCTGTCGATGGCGAATGCATCTACATGGGCAATTCTAGTACTATTGGAATCCTCGATATAGGAAAGATTCTACTCAAGCTGACTTATGGGAAAAATTTATCTTTAAATAATCTTTTGTATGTTCCTAGCTTGCTTAGGAATCTAGTTTTTGGTTAGTTATTGAATAAGGCTGGATTGAAACTTTTGTTTGAATCTGATAAGGTTGTACTCTCTCGTAACGGGGAGTTTGTGTGGAAGGGATATCTCATGAGGGGTTCTTTTCGTACTCATTGTTGAATATGAATTAGTGAATGGTAGTACCTCTGCTTCTGCTTATATTGTTGAGTCTGCTAACTTGTGGCATGGTAGACTAGGACGTTTGAACATTGCTTTGATTAAAAGACTTAGAGAAATGGGCCTAATACTTGCAGTAAACACCAGTGAATTCTCCAAGTGCCAAATATGTGTTGAGGCCAAGTACACCAAGAAACCTTTTTAATCTGCCATAAGTAGAAAGATAGAACTTTTAGAGCTTATCTATTCAAACTTAGCATATTTTAAGAATATTATGAGAAAAGGAGGTAAAAAGTATTATGTGACTCTATTGGATGTCTTTTCGAGATACAATAAGGTTTACCTTTTAAGATCTAAAGATGAGGCTAAGGAGATGCTCTTGAAATACAAAGCAGAGGTAGAAAACCAACTTGACTAGAAAAATCAAAAAAGTAAGGTTAGATAGAGGTGGTGAGTATAGCGTAAATTTCCTTAAAATTTTATGTGAACAAAATGGTATAATTCATAAGCTTAGTGCACCTAACATTCCCCAACAAAATGGTACAGTGGAAAGAAAAAACAGAACACTTAAAGAGATGATGAATGCTGTGTTAGTAAGTTCTGGTTTGCCTGACATTTTTTTGGGAGAGGCTATACTCTTTGCGGCTATATTCTTAATAGAGTGCCCCATAAGAAGTTAGATAAAGCCTCTTACGAGTTGTGGAAAGGTTTTGCCTATAATTTGAAAATTTTGAAAATATGGGGGTGCTTAGCGAAGGTTGGTTTATCTGACTTCAAAATACCTAATATTGGGCCTAAAACTTTTGATATTGTTTTTGTTGGTTATGCTCAAAATAGTGCAGCTTATAGATTCATGTCTTTGAGTGATAATTCCAGTTCTGAATGAAGAGATGCTGAATTTTTTTAGCATGTTTTTCCTTGCAAAAAAATGAGTTTGTGATTTTGACCTGTAATTATGAAATTGTAAATTATGATCATCTTTCTGTGCATTTAACTATTTCTAATACTGTGCATGCTACTACTTCTATTAATAATGAGCCAGTTGTTGAAGTTAGGAGGAGTAAGAGGGGTACAACTGAAAGTAGTTTTGGACCTAATTTTCTTACTGCTTTCCTAATTGAGATCAAGAACTTTGATGTCATAACTAAAGACATTATGTTAGTATTTTTTCTGGATGATGAGCCTAAGACCTATAAAGAAGTGGTAATGTCCATAGATGCACCTTTTAAAAAGAGGTCATAAACAGTGAATTAGAATCCCTTCGGGCTAACCATTCATAAGATCTTACTGACTTACCTAATGGTTGTAAACCCATTAGTGGTAAGTGTGTGTTCAGACGGAAATGTAAACATAATGGTTCCAATAAAATGTTAAAGGCAAGATTTGTGGTGAGAGGTTTTAACTTAAAAAAGGGGATTGACTACTTTGATACCTATTCACCTGTCACTAAGATTGCCACTGTTCGTGCTTTAATAGCCCTAGTCATCATCCATAGTTTAGTTGTACATCAAATGGATATGAAAATAGCCTTTTTGAATGGAGATTTAGAGGAGGAAATATATATGGACCAACCCGAAAGCTTTAAGGTACCTGGTCAAGACAATAAGGTTTGTAGAGTTAGGAAGTCCTTGTATGGCCTTAAGCAAGCTCCAAAACAGTGAGATGAGAAGTTCAATAACAACCTGACTCAAAATGGTTTTGTTGTTAATGCTTCTGATTCTTGTGTTTATTCTAAGAAAGTAGGAGCTGAATGTATATTTATGTCTTTATGTAGATGACATCTTAATTTTTGGTGCTGCTATTAATGTAGTTAATGAGACTAAGAAATTTTTATCTTCTCAATTTGATGTGAAAGATTTAGGAGAGCCTGATGTAATTTTTGGAATTAAAATTTCCAAAACAAAGAATGGTTTTTCATTGTGTCAGTCTCATTACATTGATAAGGTATTGCGTAAATTCAATTATTTTGATGTTACACCTGTGAGAACTCCTTAGGATTCTAGTGTTCATCTCATGAAAAACAAAGGTGATAGTGTATCACAAGGTGAGTATGCCAAGATTATTGGTAGTGTCATGTTTCTTATGAAATATACTAGACCTGATATTGCCTATGTTGTTTCACATTTGAGTCGGTATACTCATAATCCTAATAATGAACATTGGAATGCACTTCATCGCTTGCTCAAGTATTTGAAAGGCACCATGAACTATTGTTTGCATTTTTGCAAGTTTCCTTTTATGCTTGAAGGATATTGTGATGCTAATTGAGCATATGACAATGATGAAGTTAGTTCAACTAGTGGTTATATATTTACTTTGGGTGGAGGTGTTATTTCTTGAAAGTCTGCAAAATAGACTTGTATAACACATTCCACTATGGAATCTGAATTTATTTCTGTTGAGTTGGTAGGTCCAGAAGTAGATTGACTTCTAAATCTCTTAGCGGATGTCCCCAAATGGTGTAGACTGTCTACACCTATTCCACTTCATTGTGACTCTTAGGCTGTAATTGGAGTTGCTAAGAACAACATGTATAATGGTAAAAGGCAACACATTCGTACAATACATGGACTGGTGAAGTAACCACTCAAGAATGGTGTTATCTCCTTAGAATTTGTAAGATCCAAAAGGAATCTAATGAATCCTTTAACCAAAGGATTATCGAGGAGATTAGTTCTTAAAAAGTTGAAGGGAATGGGGCTTAAGCCCATTGAGTGAAATTCTTGGTCATTACTCATCCCTATGACGTGTTAAGTTGACCTAAAGAAGGTTAAGCTTAGGCTCTTAATGAATCTATAGCCCATGTAAGGGTGGTCCTCGAGAGACGTACTTGATAGATTCACCTAACTTTACTTTAAGATTGCACTTGCTCTTAATGGATCCATAGCCCGTTAGGGTGGTGCTAATGAGAAGCACTTGATGGATTCACCTACTTGAGTATGAAGGTGGGTCGCATTCTATGAAAGACTTGGGTTATCTTTCTAGAGCACTCATAAGACCCAAGGTAAGAGTATGGCCTAGAATAGCGTAAGTATTGTATCGCAGTGTTTGCACAAACTGATATATGATATGTGTTATATATGGGGGTCTCATCTAAAGTTCTCTTAGTTCAAGATTTGTATTCACTTATTGAACTTGCATATTGCCTTACTTCACTGTATGTTAATTTAATCGAAAGATATTGACATTTAAGCATCAAACCCTCCTTTTGCTTAAGGAACCTTTTTTATTTCAGCTTGCCATTAACGGGGGAATGTTGGAATAATGACAGCTTCTATGCCTTTCTCTTTATTGGTTGTTTCTTACCTTTCCATTAGCATTTGCTTCTCCCACATTAGTTGGATAAGGGGTCTTACAACTCTTTATATTATTGTTGTTTTTCCTTACTTGTTTGAGTTGTTTGGCTTGGGTTTTTTGGTGGAGAGTTGGTATCCAGTTGTATTGCAGATTCATTAAACCTAGACATGGACTCTTCGATTTTGAAACCTCTCGAACGTTACAATTGTTTAATCTTCTCTTGTTTTTATGCTTCAGTTATCCTCTTTTGGCTTACCAAAAAAAAAATCGATGCTTCCTTCTTTGTTGTGTCTTCCTGAAAAACTACAAGATATTCTTTCATTTTTTTCTCGTTAAGCATATGTTCCTCCATACTCTTGCGCACGAGTGCACGTGTGCAAGGGCTCGCTGTGACAACCTTGGGGGAGCGACTGACATTCGGATTGCACCGACGTCTGTCGAAAATCACTTTCAAGGCAGTGGCCTTGGCTAAGATGCAGTTGTCTCTATCTTTTTATTTCTTACATAATATATAACCCTTTAATTAAGCTACCCTAAGGAGCTAACATATAGTAGTCAAAGCTTTTTTGAATTGATCATTTTTCTACTTAAATTAACTTAAAGTTTTGTTATTGAATCTAATAATAGTCATTAGTTAAGCATATGATCTTACAATAATTTAGAAGGCTTCCTTTAATTGATGGTACATTTACAGAAGAAATAAGATATATTAAAGAAAAATTTTCTTATTGTATTAATCGAATTTATTGTAATAACTCTCAATTAGGATATCAACAATTATTATGTTTTTAACAATGTTAAACTGGTAAGATAAGAGATTTAAGGTTTAAGAAGTTTAACTGATATTAAACTGTCATAAGACTGATTAAAGATTAAATAAAATTAAAAAATTTTAAAAATAATTAAAGAAGACTATCTTTACCTATAAGAAATGAAAGTTTAATTGAAAAAGGAGTCTATTAAACAAAAATTAATTAGTTTATTTTGATTTATAAAAATTGATTAATTTACAAAAAATTACTGATTAATTAATAAATTGTTTATATTTTAACAACAAAAATTATTAAACTAAATTGAACTTGAAAGTTAAAAATTGAATCAGAAAGTTAGCCGATTTAAGGTTTTCACTGTAAAATGACCAAACTAGTTCAATTTTTAATTATTAGAATCCCTTCTTCTATATCTAACACATACATACTACTCAATTTATTTCTATCTCCAAAACAATTTGACATAACTTGTTAGTGTCAAGGAGCATTAGATAATTATAAATCCAGTAGACAACAATAGTCATAGTAAGATCATATACAAAACTCAAAACATGTTCTACTATGGTGGTAATACTTAAATTTTAAGTATATGTTTTTATATAAAAATATTAGTGCCTTTTTATGGTTAATAAGTTTAAAATTAGAGAGAACTGACTAAAATTTTAAAAAACTATATTATTTTTTGCTTGAATATTGAACAAGTTAAAAAATGTGATATTTTAAAATTTTGCATTATCCATTACAGAGATGATGATCGTTTGTTCTCTCCAATGGTATCTATTGCATAGTAATTGACTAATCAAATAATACTAATGTCTTTTTAGAGTTGATATTTCAATTCAAGTCTGAATTAAACGCCTAGAATTTAAATTAATCGAGTTTTAAATTAAAAAGAATTAACTAAAATTAGTTTGGACAAATTTTAACAAAACGATATTATTTTTTTACTCGAACTTTGAACAATAAAAATTTTTTGCGTCTGCCTCCGTAGTATCAACCTAATCCTTTTGAGTGAGTTATTTGTTTGAATGGCCCGATTTGAGAATTTTGTTAGTAGAATATTAAAGATTTATGCACTGATTAAGCATCAAAAGGCAATTAATGTATTATTAAAATTTTAATTATTATGTTCTTTGCCTCTTTTAATTAACTAGCTCATTTCTTTCTCTACACTAACATTTTTGAAGTGCCAAATTCCTTTTCACCAATTGATGTTCACAAATACCATTTCTATATGTAGAAGCGAATTTGGCATTCATGAATTCCCAAATTAAGAAAAGGTATATAAAGAACACAAATGATTTCTTTGCAACATTTATGTGGGACGAGTTACATAAATGTAACTGCAGTATTTTACATCTTATGACAATTTTCCACCGTTTTAATGTAAGCTTTGGAAATTGTATGTATTTTAATTTCTTTAATCTTTATTAAAAATTTTGATATGAATCGATAGCTTTAAAATGCATATTATAATTGGTTCGATCTATAACATTATCAATATGATTTAAAAGGCCCTAATATGAGTCTTATATATTTTCTTAATATAATATATTTATTCTTATGCTTACTTCCGATGTAAAACAACTCTACTTAAAATTTTCCCATATTTGCATGGATACAATAACCACAGAAAGGACGTTATATATATATTGATCGAATCCGCGAGGTGACCAACTTAATACATATGAACAAATATGGTTAACCCATCTTAATCACTCAGTGAAGGGTATTCGATTCTTCGTGATTTGGCGTGGTTTTTGATCTTTTCTTTGATGTATCCATACGCATGGCATCGACTAGATACCAATATTCATTTGTAATTTTCGTTGCATGTGTTCATTTTTCAGATATGGAACAAGTAATCTGTTCTGCAGTACAACAAAAAAGGCACTAGGTAAATAACAAAAGTGTAGTTAGGGCAACATTAATTGTTTCCTTTTCCAGGGCATCAAAATTTGTCCTATTAAATAAAGTGTCGCTGTTATAAGTATAAGGCAACAAAATATGTTAAGGATTCCGAGGTTCTCCTTTCAATAGAATGAAGTGTTAATTGACATTATTCAGTATGCCAAGATAGAGAAGAGGAATAGTCTCCTTATCAAGACATTGTTTCATATGGCCATTTATTATATATGGAAGGAGAAGAATAGGAGGATGTACAAAAATGAAGAGCAACCAAAATATGAACTTGTCGAGTCCATAGTCAATTTGATCAGAGAAACAATGGTGGCTAAAGGAAAGCAGGATAACATCAGCCAGGAACTTAGAACTATATGGATGATTTAATTGATGTCGTATGAGTACAGGTTTCTAGAAATGTATTAGTGGTTGTTTTGTTTTCTTTTGTCATATCCTTATAAAGGATTGTATATAAGTTTGTTATAACTTTCGTCTTTATAATGCCAGTTTTAAAATTTCAAAAAAAAACAATGTTAAATAAATATTGTAACACTTTAAAAAAATTTTAAGCAACAATTTATAACAATAAAAAAACAATTTATTCTTTCGTTACAAATAATATTTAACGTAAAAGTAAACCCTTGTTATTATGTAGGCAACATTCATATATACATTAAAAGCAATATATAGATAACGTACATACTTTCAAAGGTAAATGATCGAAAAACTACATTTATATACAATATATAGCTCATAAGGACTTAAAATATTCAACATTCAACACTTCACATATTCAAAATACAAAAGCAAATTTCACGTATTTTTATTGTTTTGAAATACAAAAGTGAATTCTACCATCCTCAACAAAATTACATGTGACTCAACAATCATGTCTATCGGATCTTTGGATCAGCTGTGCTGGGAAGCCTTGTAACGCTCAACCTCACACATGTAATCACTAACACCATCCTGCCACCATGTACCACCAGCATCATCACTCCAGGAAATTAGAAGATCAAACAACAAAAACTTAAATGGAAAAATTCATGTAAAATGAGTTGATGAGAAAAATCAGTTAAATTAGAAAGAAAATTATCCATTAGATGAAAAGTAATAAAGTTATAATTTAAAGTGAGAAGCTGTGAAGCATGCATTCCGTTTACAAAGATCTGTATAAGAAACTACCTATTGTTACCTTTGAAGAAATCAAAAGAGCTTGACAATCGGTCCTATGACAAGACCTCAAGATTGACACAATCGCAGCTTTGACTTTGGGTATATAGTGGCCAATATCATGCTCTGCTTATGGAAGAAAAGGCAAACCAACTCTGTTAGATATGACCTAGAGATTAAAATGAAACCACAATCCAATATAAAAATAAATGCCTATAAACTGTATACGTTTGAATATTTCCAAGCCGACATGCTCATATGGTTCATGGAAAAATCAAGGTTATGCTCAGCAAAGGTCACACAAAACAAGTTTATCATGTTGGACATCTTGTGTAAGCATTCCTTTCCTCAGTACTGTTAACAGTTGAGAAGTCACACTATCTAGATAATCCCATATAAGGTTTGCGGGCTGGCTAGCCGCATGAATACTGAATTAAAACCTCAAAACTCGATGAAAGCAGTTAACGCCATGAAACGATGAGTCTTGTCCTATAAATATAAAGAAAACAACATTACACACTAGTTCAAATAAAAACCTATATGACTCTTAAGCCCTCTCAAATATAACAAAAATTATTCCAAAAACAACCGAGTTTTTTCCTCATTTGCATGCACCGTAAATGAATTATAAGAAACTTGAACTTGCTCTTAAAAGCTTGAAGAGTTGCTCCATACGAGGGCTTAAGTTGCCATGGAATACTAGAGGATCACCAAGACAAAGAAGAAGAGTAACCAAAGGGTAGCCAACCTAGCAATTTGATTCATGTAATTTAAGGTCACAATAGCTACAGAAATTCATAGCTTCTAGAGCTGTGTGGAAGAGATAGAGTTATATACCTTACAAGTTATAGAATCAAGATGAACAGCTAATTCACAATGGAAAAAAGATTAAATATGTGAATGCAAACTTCAAAAGAAATATGATGAAGAAGGATAGTGAAGAAACAATAGTACCAGAAAGGCTAAAGAAAGACATGTAAAAGTAATATAAAAAAGAGTATATGATAAATATGAACATTTGACATTTGACAAGAGGTCGTTAGAATAAGAGAGAGTAAATTGAGCCACTTTGCTGATGATCCTATGTAGAAATTTTTTAGTGCACATATTATTATTTTTCATCTAATTCCAAGCTACTTATGGAGTAAACTTCTGTCAGCATATGCAAATATACAATTATTGAGTAAAAGACAGAATAGATAGTTCATTGGCTTGAACATAGTTCTTCCTAGAGAAGCATTATGACAGAATTCACAATTGTTGGGCTAATATGAAGGCTACCGCAAACAACCTTAAGTTGGTTAATTAATTCTTGTTTAACTTGATGCATAAATTCTCAGATTAAAAAAACTTGGAAGATCCACTTACAGCTATATATATGTTTGTTTTGTTTATCCATCCAGTGCAAAAGTTGCCCTCTTATTCTCCCCACAGCTTCAAACCAAAGAGTAAGTGCATTGTCTACACCTAAAGGAGGCCACTGGCTTTTTAGACCATTTGCAAGTGAGGTTAGGATGTTTGAAAGCATGTTACAAAGTGCACGGTGAAGTTCACTTTTGCGTTTGTGCGGAGCACGGTTAAGAGGATTAGCTTTTGCCACAAAGGAAGCTGAAGCATTTAGACCTCCCTCCGTCTTAACCTGCATCAAATCAAAGTTTATCCCTTTCCTCAATGCATCATACACATACCTAGTGCCGGCCTGGGCAGGGGGTAGGCAGGGCACCTGCCCAGAACCCACCCTCACTAGGGACCCATCTTTAATGTATTTGAACATCATTTTTTTCATTTAGAAGGGTAATAAATCTTTGATTGTAGAAGAAGAAAAAGTTAACATTAACTAATAAATAGCTTCTTTTATTAGCTATATTACCCAGAAAGTTAGCATTAACTTTTAATCTTGGAAGCTAAATAGTTTTTCTTATTAGCTATACAACTTTAACTTGTTATATTTATAAATATCTTTGAAGCATTTGAGTGTATTTCTTATACTCTATTTTTTTATTTTCACTAACATATGAATATAAGATATTTCAACTCAAAAATTGGCGGTAAAAATTTTTCGTAGTTATGTCTTCTAAGTTCTGAGTGATAATTTAAAGGTAAAGTTTATGTTTTTATTTATTTTTAACTTATTAAATATTTGAACATATTATAATGAATTTGTAATTTGTCGTTAACGTGGACATTTTATTAGCATTTTAAATCAAACATAATATTAAATGATATTGTGTTTATTTGTGTTTCTCCTTTTTTATTTTTAAATTACTTATTATTTATAAAAATATAATTAAACATTAATAAATAATTTATTTTTTGTAATTTTCATTATACTTTGCCACATGTAATAATTATTGGATTTGTGTTTTTGTAGAGGTTCACATAAGTTTAGTTATAATATGAATAAATTAAATAATTTAAGTTACTCAATTCAAAGACTACATAAATAATTTCATTTATTATAAAAATTTGTATAATTCTATCAAACATGTTGTGATAATTAAATAATAATAAAAAATTATTTGATAATTAAATAAGACCGTAAATAGTTGGACTTGTTTGATAGGTTTTTTATAAATAGATTGGTAGCATTAAATTACTACATTTACCATTATGTTAATTCATATAAAAGAAAATTTTTATTAAAAAATCACTAAAGATTTAAGAATTATAAGCTTCTTGATAATTTTAAAAATTAAGAATTTTCTTTTAAAATTAATTAAATCAAATAATTCAATTCGCTTATAGGATATCATGTAATAGACTAAAAAGATACATGTATTAAAAAAAGAAAGTAGAAGGAGCCGTACCGTCGGCAATTTTTGAAGGTTGGCTTAAGCAAGATTTCGAGATCTTAGCCACATCCAAAGTGTTGCATAAAGGAGTAATCAAGGAGTCTAAATCTTCTGTCTAATATTATTCTATTTAATTACGCTTTTGCTTAAATTTTTAAGCCATTAATTACTTATAGCTATTTTCGTGACAAAAATAAAAAAATTATAGGCGTGACTTAGGTGTTATAAGTGTGACTATTACATGTGTGAGGCGTGACGCCTAAGTCACATCTGTAATTTTTATTTTTTATTTTTGATCATTTTAATTTTAATTATATTAGTATTAGTTTAATGAAAAATTAAATTTATGGTACTATTAATTTTATAAAAATTAAAATTAAAATAATTAAAAACAAATAAATAAAAATAAATTTGTGTAACAAGTTAACTCAAAACATACGTCACAGCACCGATAGAGACTTTATGTGAAGAGTGAAGTTAAAGATTCTTCTTTCTTTCTGATTACTCGAAAGGTTACATTCCGAGCCCCATTTCTTAATCGATAATCCTATTCACTTAAATTAAAAAATACAAACAATTTCAACCAAACATCAATTTTTTTAATATAAAGTGACTTTTTGCTTTTTGGTGTTAAATCATTAATTTTTTCAATTAATATGTCCCTCGCATGAGTAAATGTTAATAATTTTCTTAGATTTAGAAAATTAAAAATAAAATATTTTGTTTGAAGATAAAATATTTGAAACGCTGGTGTTCAGTGGATAACAAACAAGAGAAATAAATTGCATATTTATAATTTAAACCTATTTAATAACTAATAAATGAAGTATTATTCTAATAAATAATTATGATAATTTCGTGTAAGTAATTATAATAATAGTTAAAAAAGAGTAAGAAAAAAATAAATAGTTTCTTAAATATTAATTTACAATCATTTCTTAATTTTTATCTGAAAATTTATTATCAAGGCGAAGATAAATATTTTATATACGTGTTTTCTTTTAAATAAGAAACTTTTGTATGATATTTCTTCATAGATTGAATAAAAATTATTTACTTGTTTTCTCAACTAGAAATTCTACTGAGGCGGAGAATTTGAAGAGGTCTAATAGTATGCAGTCTTACCTTCTAGCTAGTAGATAAGATGTTTTTAAAAATTTTATATGTTTACAATAAGTAAAAAAGAATTTTAACAATATAGTTGCTCTCTCAGTTTATGTCAATCTATAATCTCGACCATCCTTTATTCTTATTATTTACCCAAATAAAGATTTTGTATTTTTGCTGGACCATAAGATTGTTAGAAATAAATTCTACAGACTTAGAAAAAAGATAAAAGAAAATAATCAAAAACAAAGAGATCAAGTTGGGTAATACGGTCCAAGAAACCAGCGGTTGGCTGGTGGCTGACATTGGTGGCCAATACTGAGACAACAAGCGGGGTTGAGTCATCAACAGGTGGCCAAAACACCACTCGACTTCCTGAAAAGCCGCCCCCAACTCTTGGAACAAAGCAAAAACCTGTGAGACCAGTTGCTGACGATTGCCCCTTACATGCCAATTCATTGAAATTGTCAATAACTTCAGGAAGTGAAATATCATCTCTTACCATGTGGAGGGGGAAAAAAAAACACATTCTTTTTATTTTTCTTCTTTAGTTTTTCTCTTACATGATCTAAAATTACTAATGTATTCGCTTGACATTCAATGAACGAGGCCATGCATACAAACACTGGTCCAAATTGGTAAAGATGCCCCTTTTTAAGTGTCAAAAATTGTTTGTTTCTTCTCCTGAAATCTCAAAAAGGAACAAGAGAGTGACGTGTGGATGTGTGATCGCAAAAATTCACAACCCGCTCATTGAACCAGGACCAGCCGACCAGCCCTACAAGTCCAAATTCCAATGCTCCAACTTTATCCCTGTATGTATAAATACTTTTGTTGTTCATCCTCCTTACCGTCTCATTCACGCAGCCAACACTCTCTTGTTCTTAGCATAAATAGGGATCAACCCTTTATTCTATCATATCAAGAAAATGAAGAGACAAAGAAATTTGGATTCTGTTGTTGGACCTACAAAACCTGAAGGTAGCAAAACAACAACAACAACAACAAAGAAGGCAATCCCAAAAAGGAAGATCAAGAGGGTAGTTGAGAAGGCGGAGGAAAGGAAGAGTTACGGTGGTGAATCAACCAGTCCGGTGGAGGACTTGGTGTTAGATAATTGGGAGGAGCTGAAATGGTTGGCAAGTGATATTGTGGACGAGCAAATGTCTTGGGGATCTACTTGGTTGCCAATGTGGGGTGTAGAGTATGTTGGTGAGGCTTATGGTGAAATGTTCGGTGATGTTGCTTGGGATGAAGATATTTGGAACTTGAAGAGTATCAATCAGATACCAAATGCTTGATATGAACCAAAAAGGTTTTGAATGGCATTTTGTTGTTTACATGAGTTCTACTTCTCGTACTTTTCTTTTTCTTGCAGGAGGGAAGAAGAAGAAGCAGAAGAAGAAGATGAAGTATTAATCTTAGTCTATATATATCTCATCAGAAATTATGTTTTGATGTCAAACTCTTTGTTACAGTGAATCACGACCTCTAGTCTGGAAGGATCTTGGTTCTGAGCTAGACGGAGTTCAAATCGAAATAAGGAATCAAGAGAAGAAGAAAACAAAGAAGAAATTTGTGGTTTCAATCTTTACTTGAATCTCGAATACTTTGTTGTACAAACTTGGAAACTCGTGACAGAAGCTCGATAATGTAGTTTCCAATTTTGATATGAAATCTGGAAATGTTGATGTGTGATTAGCTTTAAAACCAGGAGGCTTTTAGGCAATGAAACTGATGCACTGGACTTTAAGAATAAGTAAAATACAACATGGTATTTTCTCTTGGATCAACATTTTGGTCTTGTAAGATAGAACTGGACTCAAAAGCCTGCTGGGAAGCTTTATCCATATATCCAATAACCCAAGTACTGGAGCCTTTACTCTTATAGGAATAGGAGAGAGACCTGACATTTCGCGAGAGAGAGAGAGAGAGAGAGAGAGAGAACAAGAACTTGATTCCCATCACATGTTCATGTCCTCCTCATCCGGACTCATCAGGTTTTCAATGTCGGCAAGCAATTGGGTCCCGATATCAACCTCAATGGAATGTGTATTAAGTGTTATGATTATTTTTTATAAATATTTTTATATAATTCAAATCTAGAGAACCAGAAAAAAAAAGATTATTAAAACTAAAACAGAATTAGAATATATTCAGGATTTTCAAGGAACATCTTGAGATAGATCTTCTGTTTTCAATTACTGTGTGCCCCATATTTCTAAGCAATCTCATCCGTTCAATTGTTGTGACTCTCGTTTATTAAATGGATAAAATTTTATAAAACAGAGTTGATACAGAATAATTAAAACAAGTGATCTGATTTCGAAACATCCATCTTTCACTTGCTGTTTCATAAGATAACACGTTACCTCATACTCAAACCCCAAAACCAAAATGGGATTGGCTCGAATGCGTTTCCAATTTATAAAATTTCCAATTTTATCTCCTTGTTTCAATTTTTTACAAAAAAAAATCGTTTCTTTCAAATTTTAGTTAAATAATAACAATAAAATATTAATGACATAAATATTATATATAAACCAATTAAATGTTACTTTTTTTAATAATTTAACCAAATTCTTAAATACAACATTAATTAGTGCACATTCCTACGAGTAGCTAGACTAATTATATGTGGTCTTTTCGTGTACATTACCACAATGCCGAAATCTCTTCGGGCTAAAATAGTATAGCTACAGACACTGACGATATGACCTGTTTCCACTTATCTATGTAAATTACCTAACGATTCTTGTTTGACTTCCCGAGTAGAGTAGAGTAGATGCAGAGAGAGCGTTGCACACACGCACACACTCCGTGTCACTTTCACTCCATAGGCCAATGGGATAATTGCCTTTCCTGCAACCTGCAACTGTTCAACTCAGTCGATGGACCACATAAATATACTCAAATACCATTTTCAAACGGTTTTCATTTCATTAACTCTCCAACTTGGGGCATGAGTATCAGCACATTTTGTTGACCTCAATAAATAATATTTATTCATGGGGAATAGGAGAGGAAAAGAGCAAATAGAAAACAGCAAATTGTGTTATAAGACGACAGACCTAGATAGGGTTTTGTTAAGCAGTGTCTGAAATGAAGCAAATTGCAAATAGTGAAAGGACAACAAGGTAGTGTACAAAGTCCAAGCACAAGGTTTAAAGTTTTTCACTTTATGACTGTAGAGGATCAGATTAGCCAAAACTTAGAGTCTGGTATCAATTTTTTAGTTGTTTTCAGTGAGGGGCAATACCAAAAACAAAACCCACTTTTTTGTTGTGCTCTTCTGGAAGTAGACCAAACTTGAATAAAGCACACTTTAAAAAGAACATGATGGTAAAATCTTCTGTCTTGCTCTCTTTTTTTTTACCAATTGGTGTCAGCAAGGCAGAAGAGATAAAAATCTCTGGTTTATTCTTTAACTGAAATACTGATTGCGATATATCATCTTTAATCTTGATGGGATGTTTATTTGAAATAGCTAGCTATCACAACTAGGTTTTAAGGATGAATCTAGCTCGTAAACTTCTCTTTTGCAATCTTCTTGGTATGATTTCCAATAGTTGATGGAAGATTTTAAGATCTGTATAGCAGATATGAATTATTGGAACTTTACAGTACGGAAATTGAGCTGCTTAACAGGAACTGTTCATGCATAGTGTCATCAATTGGTTGGTTTTCAGGGACACGACATTTCCTTAAATCGACCACAAAAATACGCCATTCGTACTCTTCCATTTGTAATTTTCTCTACGTACACCTTCCAACCGGATGGACCATTTTCCTTTCCCGATAACAAAATTTTAGAAAGTGAAACCAAATAATGGGAAGAACAGAAGCCTTGCCAGAATTAGTTAAGCAATGCTTCCTGTGTTTACGCTTGTGCTCTACAATCTTGTTATAACTGTTTGTTTCACTGTAAATTAGATTGAATAACTCGAGTTTAAATTAAAATTTACAGACTCATTCATTGCACGACGTGACTGAAATCGACATGCATACCGTTCCATGCTTCTACTTTATGAATATGATTCAATGGGTGGTTGAGATGTTAATTCCTTCCATCTGTTCTTTTCTGATAAATATGTGTATGTGACGTATTAAGTTGGAGACCGTCCATTTATGTACTTAGCTTTCCTAGTTGGCATTATAAACGTTAAGTCATGAGAAATATATAGAAATTTAATTATATTTTTCTGTTCTTTTTGTTTTTAAAAAAGAAGAGAAATCAGGATTAAGTAAATAAAATTACGCTGTGCAAGTATATTTTGTGTTACGTGACTGTCTAATCTTGGGCAGAGACCTTTTGTCTTCACGTAACTCTAGTACCAAACATATTCACCTCCACAAACATCCTTTCATGCAAAATCACAATAAATTTTTAGTTCTATAACTCAGAAATGTTCCCCAAAAAATCCCATTTCGAGGATTATTTACTAATACTAGGTGATTACTCAATCATCACGAAGCTCTTTTGTAGTGCATTTGGTAATGGTAAGTAAGCAGAGTTACGTGCAAGTATAGAAGTAAAGTGAGAGTTACTTATTTTAATACAATAATGGATGTTTTTAACTCTTAATCACTTATCAGTCACTCATGACCTCATGAGTACGACTGCCCTCCGAATGCAAAGTCAACTATAGAGCACATATCTTCGTATGTATATCATAAGCTTTGATTTCTAGGGTTATGTTGGCATCTCATTTTCTAATAAACCATGCTTAATTAATCCTATGGTCAAAAGCAATGTAGTTCAAAGTCAAGCTAGTGTTAGGAAATTTCAAACGGCCTTCTTTTATTTTCATGTTTAACTGAGTAATTAATTGGTTTGACCAAGTCCAAGTCTTACTTTTCCATTTCTCAATCATTTTTTCATTTGACAACAACTTAGAAATGGAAAAATCCTATAATTTTTCATATTCACCCCAGAGTTTCCCATACCTAAAAACCGTACGGACAAAGGGTTTTAAGTTTTGAGACATGGATTTGGTTTAACCTACGCGAAACACGACCATTGTCCCCAACAACAGCCGCGAGATTCCCGGTCTAACCTCATTTTTTTTCATTTCTCCGGACGTACACACACAGAGGTATTGCAAAGTTACAAGTATTATTAGTGACCGACATTTTTAGGTTTCAGTCAGAAATGGACATCTTATTAACGTTGTGAACCAATGAATATAACTTAGCTGTAGATATCTAACAGTACTCCATCAGATCATAGGCATGGGACATAATAATGTCGATGTCTATTTGACGAAACACTGTTAAAACACATACATACAGACATATATATATATATATATATATATATATATAGACTTGTAATGTAATAAGAGGGATGTTGATTCAGAGTCTGCCATTGATTTTCTCTATCACGTGGGGCCATTGTGAAGGAGTGCATGAGTCCTACATCTATCAATCACACTTTGTCCTTCACATTACCTAAAATAGCCGTCTCTCTTCTTCTCTTCTTTTCTCTTCTTCACTTTGTAGTTTGTACACAACACAACAGAAGAAGATAGCCAGGTCATTTGAGGTAGCAATTTATAACAGAAGTGGTCATAGCTATTATGCCGAGAGATCGAGGAGGGTTTCGTAGATAGATTTGTGTGTGTGTATGTATATAACTGATTTGAAGTTTGTGGACTTGGGTGTGGTGGTGGGGTTGTGATAGTTTTCAATTTATGTGGCTAGTTAAGCGAGTATTATCATATTATGTCGTTTGGCAGCTCAACAAGACTCGTCTACTCTTCTTCTTTGGTGGTGGTTCTGGTCTTCATTTTGTTGCAGGTTTGGGTCTGTCATCACTGTGAAGTAGGAGCTATAAGGGTGTTGAGTGAAAGTGGCAAGTCAGAGCTCAAAAACAAGAATATCGTCACTGAGAATGTGCGAAAAGAAGACATCTTTCGTGATTACTTCAAAGGGAAGGGTTATAGTTTCAACAAGACTGATGAAAAAGGATTAGAAGACAGCAAAAGAACAGTGCCCAGTTGTCCAGATCCTCTCCACAATTAGTAGAATTACTTCTTTTTGGTACTTATCTTGAATCTTGTCCAAAATACCCACGTTTTTCTCTTCATCATTCGTGCTAGGATTAGCTTTTGGCAGTCTCAGAGGGAAAAACTGGGGTATTTTGGTGTCTTCCAGTCCCCTCTTTAACATCTGTTATCATGAAGGATCAAGAAATGAACTATCTTGATGTGTATAGAAGCTGAGAAATTTTGCTGTTATAGTGACTACACAGGGATTTTGTGTTGCTCGAATTGAATCTCTTTATTACACTTTGGATCTTATAAAGTCCTTTTTAAAAAAGTTTTTATCTTATTACCAACTGAAACAGAAGCAGAAGATGAGAAGTGAAAGAGAGCGTGACAAAGCAATGTAATTGCAGAGATTCATTCATGTTTCTGTTCCTTCTTTTTTTTCCCCTTTTTAATCCGCTGCCAGAGAAAGAAAGAGCCTTTTTAGTGATAGAATCAATGCAATGAGTAAGCTTTTTGGCTTTGAGACTCAGAACTTTCTGGTTAAAAGAGTTATGGCTTTAATTAGTGTTGACTCTGCAGTTTTCATTTAATTGCTTTTGCTTCAATTGGAAAGTTCCCTCTTCTTCAATTTTTATCTCATCTTAGTTCATTTTTCAACAATGAGTAAATCATCTATATTACTCAAAAATTCAAACTCTCAGCAATCCAACCCAAATCCGACCCGTCAAATCTATAGACATTTTACATGTGCCAGTTTCGTTGACTCCGGCAAGATTCGATTTAGACCATGAAGCTTATAATTAGGTTATAACTCAGCAGAAAAGAAAGCAAGGACATTGTGGTAATTCTGATAAAAGATACAAAAGCAAGAAATGGGATTTGCAGACGTAACAGCATATATCAACACAGAGATTTCATAAATGGTTTAAGTATGCGTATATAAAAGTAGAAGTAGTTGAATGTTAGATGGACTCTAGTCCTTGTAGAACAGTAAAATATAGTAGACTTGAGGACATTTTGTACAAGCAACGTCCAGTTAGCTTTTTGTCCCTAGTATGGAAAAAGTGCATGAAGACAAGTTATTATCGATTTTTAGGTACCAAAATGCTGATTACTTTCCTGGGTATTTGTTGGATTGTACATATAAAATTAAAAATTACATGTGTTTTTGTATCTAACGTTGAGTAACAAGAAAAGGGTCTCTCGTATTCTGGTGAAAACTTCAAATTTTGGTATCTGGAAATAAAACTGCAGAGAAACCAATGCGAGAAACGGCCATGTATTGTGCGGCGGAAGAAGTTAAAAGAGCTGAGAGATTTTGTTTGTCCGATAGCAATTTGGACTTGGAATCAAATTGACTCTCTCCTGACAATTCCTCTCATGAAGACAATTTAGCTTACCAATGTATCTACTATCTACTGGTTCTTAGTTAATATATGAGGAGCTAGCCAGGTTTTACGTATAATGAAACTATGAAGGTAACTTCATGTACTAGCCATCTTGAACCAACATATATACATTGATATAGGTAAGGTAATAGTTGAATTGGTTAGAATTCAAGAGACTAGTTCTTGCTTATGAATGCAGTTAGAGCATCACTTCACACTTGAAAACTTATAAATTAATCAAGTTCGCTTGAGCTTATGAATTCACTGTTCTTGTTTAAGGGTGTCGTTTTCAACGTGTAATGTACTTAGAGCTCACACTTCCATGCATGTGTCCTATACTACTTCCTTGTTTAATAACAATGATTTACCAATTCTAAAATCCAACGGCATGAATTTGCTCAAGTGCCCAAATTATTTTTCCTTTTTCGTAAACAAATCGAAGCTTTGTAAATATGTCGTGAGGTACTTAAATAATATAAAAAGTTTTATAAATAGCCTTTTTTTTTTCTTTTTAAAGAAAGACTCCTTCTATGATATGCCAAAAGGAAAGGCTACACTAAGAAAAAAAGTTCGATAGATAATGCCGATATATGGCATGCTGGACTTAGACATTTAGGTTATTATCAGATAGTGCAATTAATTTCTTAAATCGATATGAAAGTGTGATTTATTAAGATTTTTAATATGAAAAATCACAAATTAATGAATCTTCTGGATCATGTCTTGTCATTTATTATAGGGATAAACTTAGTTAATGAAGTATTTTACATTACAAGAAAAATGTCGTCTTGCAACAGAAATTACCATTCCGTCGATAAGTTAGGTTAGCGACGGACTTTACCGACGGACAAAAACGTCGTAGAAACGACTGTATGTAATAATTACCGACAAAAAACAGGAATTTACCAACGGAAATTTAATTTTCCGTTGGTAAATATACTGACGGTTTTTTGTGTTGTTGATCGTCGGTAAATATGCCAATGGATAATATGATTCTGTCGGTATTTTTATCGACGGTTTCTTACTTTCTGTTGATAAGTTTGTTAAAACATTACCGACGAACCTTCATTCTATCGGTAAGTTTACCAACGGTTATTCTGCTGTTGGTAAATTTTGCGACGGAATTGATTATTCTGTCCGTGATTATCGACAGTGAGCAGTTTTCCATTGGTAAATGGTATTTGTAGTAGGCATGTCTAAGAAATTCAGACATAAAAAAAGGTTTTTCACGTGTACATGCAGGGCCATACAACAACGTAAAGAATCGGTTTTAAAGAATTCAAGAAGAGTTAGTTGAATTATTTGTTAGATGACAGTTAGGAAAATTGAGATGTTATAAATGTTGTAAATTCACAGAAGTTGAACATTACATTTTTTTTTTTGATATTGAATAAAAAAACCTGAAGAAATCTCAACGTATTGTTGAGTCCTTAAAACCATACTTTGTTCGCCCCTGTTTTGCTACGCTTTCTCTCTCTAATCTTCATCCTCCAAAAGTTCAGTAATACAGTCTTTAGTTTTTCGTATGATAGATAGATAAAACAACAAAGTGGCATCAGAGCTAGATTCTTAAGGGATCTGTGAGGGTGTAAGCAAGGATCTTGGCTTGAAAAGATTAACTCTTTCCTGTTTAAACTGTGACTTCGAGAGAGGAGTACTCAACGATGGCTAAGAGCTTAACTCAGAATTTGCAGCCTACAATCTTCAATGGAGAAGGCTATCAAATATGGGCGATTAAGATGGAGGCATACCTGCAAGGGCAGAATCTATGGGAGCCTATTGATGAAGACTATGAGGTTGAGGTTCCAGCTGCAGATGCAACAATTGCTCAGTTGAGATGGCTAAGAGAGAGAGTGACCAAGAAGGCTCGAGCTAAGTCTTGCTTGTACCAGTCGGTGGCACCTTTAATCTTCACTAGGATCATGGGTCTCAGCACAGCAAAAGAAATTTGGGAGTTCTTGAAAAGTGAATATGAAGGTGATGAAAAGGTGAAAAACATGAAAGTGTTGAATCTATTGAGGGAACTTGACAGATTGCAAATGAAGGAAGATGACAACGTCAAGAGTTATTGTGAGAGGCTGATTCAACTTTCTGATCAGATAAGGCTCTTAGGAGCCGAGTTTAAAGATGAGAGGATGGTTCAGAAATTGTTAGTATCTGTACCTGAAAAGTATGAGGCTACAATAGTCTCTCTTGAAAATACCAAAGACATCTCTCAAATAAAGCTTGTTGAAGTGGTGAGTGCCTTGCAAGCTCAAGAGCAGAGGCATCTGATGAGAAAATCTGAGACAGCTGAAGGGCCATATAAGGCGTCTACCAAGATTGGGGATCAGGAAAAGAAGAAGAAGAAAAGAAACAAGAATGGCTCAAATTCAAAGAATGAGCAATCACACCAGAAAGATGGTAGTAAGAATGCAGGAGGAGACAAGGCTAACAATTATAATCCTTGCCCTCACTGTGGTAAATCGAATCATCTTACTTTCAGGTGCTGGAAGAGGCCGGACGTCGAATGTAGAAGATGTCATCAGAAAGGGCACATGGAGGCAATTTGCAAGGAGCAAGTCACTCAAGCTGCAGCAAACGTGCAAGTCACTGAAGAAGAAGAAGAGCAGCTTTTTGTAGTCATTGGCGATCTTGCTGAAGCGTATCCATCCAAGTGGCTGATTGATAGTGGATGTACGAGTCATATGTCTCCTGATCCAAGATTATTCAAGTCTTTGGATCAAGATGTGAAGGCCAACGTGAAGCTTGGAAATGGAGAGTGCATCCGAGTAGAAGGGAAAGGTGAAGTTGAATTTTCCACCAAGAATGGTGTCAAGATTATTACTAACATTCTGTTTGTGCCCAAGATTCAACATAGTCTCTTAAGTGTAGCTCAGTTGATCGAAAGAGGTATGTCTGTTCACTTTGAATCCAATGTTTGCAAAGTATTTGACAGAGCTGGCCAGGAAATTCTGAGCACCCGAATGAAGAATAAGAGCTTCTCCAAGAGACCAGAAGAAATGCAACTGGAGGCACTTATGAGTGGCACCATCGAGTCAGATCTTTGGCTTCGAAGACTTGGACACTATCATATGAAGGGATTAAAAGCAATGAAGGAGAAAAACATGGTCAATGATCTACCATCAATCCCATATGATCACTCAGAATGTAAGGTTTGTATGATGGGTAAGCAAACACGTACTACTTTCTTGAAATCAAGCTGGAGGGCTGAAGAGAAACTTCAGTTACTGCATATGGATCCATGCGGTCCTATGCCAGTAGCATCTTTGAATGGGAGTAGATACTTCCTGTTGATTATAGATGATTACTGGAGGTTCTCATAGATATTTTGTTTTAAGAGCAAAGGAGATGTTACAAGAGTGTTTCAGGAGTATTAAAGCATTAATAGAAAATCAGACTAGACTGAGCATTAAGTCTGTGAGAACAGACAATGGCTAAGAGTTTACTTCTAACCATTTTGAGTTGACTTGTAAAACTGCAGGCATGAAGCACCAACTTACCACACCCTACACTCCACAGCAAAATGGGTGGAGAGAAGAAACAGAACTATGGTGGAAATGACGAGATGTATGCTGGAGGAGAAGAAGCTTCCAAAGGAATTTTGGGCAGAAGCTGCATCAACTGCTTGCTTCCTGCTGAACAGATTACATACTCGAGCTCTCGAGGACAAAATACCTCATGAGATGTGGCATGGAGTCAAGCCAAAATTAAGGAACTTGAAAGTCTTCGGATCACTCTGTTGTGCCCTTATTCCTCAAGCCAGAAGGAATAAACTTGATAGTAAAACAGAATCTGCAATCTTTATGGGGTATTCTGAAGTTAGTAAAGGTTACAGATTATTTTATCCAGATCAGAAGAAATTGAAGGTAAGTAGAGATGTGCATTTCTTTGAGAATGAGCACTGGAATTGGTCTGTAGAAAAGGAGAAAAATGGGGACGTAAGGCAGACATTCATGTTGTCTTTGGATATCCCATTAGCAACAAATAATTCAAAAAACCACGATGATGAGAATGAGGTAGAATCAAGAGAGGAAGGAGATCCAGAGTTACAGCACGAGCAGAATCGAGGGAATTTTGAGGGGGAGCACACTCCAGAAGTGCTAGATGATGATTATGATCAGGTACCAGTGAGAGGGACTAGAAGCTTGGCAGAAATTTATGAAAGAAGCAATGAAGACATACTGGAGCCTTCTAGGATTAAGGAAGCTTTGCAAAATTCAAAGTGGCTTGAAGCTATGAAGGAAGAAATGTCTATGATTAACAAAAAATGAAACATGGACTTTCGTAGATAAACCACCAGATAAGAGAGCCATTGGGTTGAAGTGGGTATTTAAAACTAAGTTGAATCTTAATGGTTCTGTTAATATGCTCAAGGCTAGGTTAGTTGTGAAGGGTTATGCACAAGATGAAGGAGTGGATTTTGGAGAGACATTTGCATCAGTAGCTAGGATTGAGACAATCAGACTCTTATTGGCGCTTGTTGCTGTGAAGAGGGTTTTAAGGTATCTCAAAGGAACTGTCGAATATGGTCTGGTGTATGAGAGGACAGGGAGGTGCGAACTCATGCGTTATGTAGATAGTGATTGGGGTGGAGCAACAGAGGATATGAAAAGTACGGCTGGTTATTGCTTAACGTTGGGTTTAGCGTGTTTTTCATGGACCTCAAAGAAGCGGGAGTTGGTGGCACTCTCAACAGTAGAAGCTGAACTGGTTGCAGCAACGGCAGCAGCAAAGCAGGTTATATGGTGAATTTGGTCTTCCATGTTGAGAAGATTGGTGGGAATTCAGAAGCTGAATTTCTGATCCAAGGAGGAGTATGTAGCAGGCATGTCTCAGAAATTCAGATATAAAGAAAGTTTCTCACGTATACATGCAAGCCATACAACGACGTAAAGAATCAGTGGGCAAGAAATCAAGAAGAGTTAATTAAGTCAGTTAGATGACAGTTAGTAGAATTGAAATGTTATAAATGTACAGAAGTCACAGAAGTTGTAGATAGTCGATTAATAGAAGGAAATCTCAGTAAATCACTGAGTCTTTGATATACTCTGTTTGCCTATGTTTTTGCTCCATTTTCTCTCTCAAGTCTTCTTTCTTCAAAAGTTCCATATTACAGAGTTTTAGTTTTTCGTATGATAGATAGATAACAACAACATCGACTCTTCGTTTTAGAGTTGTATGTTCATCCATACATAAAGATTTGTCAACATCTCATCCCCTGGGTTGTCAAATAATCAAGAGGTATATCATGGAAATTAATCCAGAGAGGAACATTTTGAATTCTAATGATTTCAAAACTTAGACTAGGTTGCCAAGTCTGCAAAAATATGTTGGTTTCCAAGATGCCATGGACCATCTTCAAGAATTTTCTGAGCATCAGATACAGAGGCGAAGGTAAAGAGTATAAGATTGTCCTCGGTGAGTAGGAAATCAGATAACCCTCAAGTTTTCCACGTTTTTGTGGCCTATCGTTGTATAAGTGGGAAGGCTAGCCTATGATTAAAAAAAAACCCCCCACTAAAGTTGATGCCCAGCACTTGGCTCCTTGAAGAGTAGTGATATCAGAATAAAAGAACTTTCTTCATCACTGCATTCACGGCCGTCTTGCCATCGTTGACTGCTCTTTCCGCTAGTTGAAGGAGGCAACTAGTGGCAGGAGTAAATATAACAGAAAACATAGATTTATAGACTGGCTTTTTTAGATGCTTTTAAATGATTTTGGGCCCATTTCAAATGTGCCAAAAAAAAAACAAGATAACAGACGGACAAAGCCTTAAAATGTTTGACCTGTTATTTCTGGATTCTAGGCTACTAAATACTGACCAATTTCAGCTATTAGTGTGGACTTATAACAAAAATGCTTTCTAAATATACATTACATATTAGATAATATGTTTCGATAAATTTAGAAATAAGTTTCTAAATTCATATATATTATCCATATGACTTTAATAATATTTAGACTAAATAATTTATCAATTTAAATTTTGATTAGCTCAATTCTAATTAGAAATAAGTTTCTAATTACATTTACGTTGTTAAGTTCATAAGTAGAATAATAATTAGAAATAAGTCTCTAATCAAACATTATACAACAATTAGAAATAAGTTTTTAATTTAATTATAAAGTAATTCAATCAAACAATATATAATTAGAGATAAGTTTCTAATTAAATTTGATATTATTAGCTTAATAATAATTAGAAATAAGATTCTAATTCAATTAAATATTAATAAGTATTCAATACAATTAGAAATTGAAACAAGTTTCTAATTGAATAAAATTCTTTAAATACCCAATTAAATTTAAAATACATTTCTAAATAATTAAAGTTAATTAATTAGAGTTATGAGCTATATTCTAAGAGCAAGGGTTCGCAATTATGTTCGTAAAATAATTCATTTGTGTACGAGTATTTGTATATAAGCTTCTGATGCCTGAAAATTTGCTTTTCAAGAGAATGTCAATTATTCATAGGGATGGCAATGGGTCCAGCCGGGCTCCCTCGAGCCCAAGCTTAGGCCCAATTGGGGACTGCTAGGCCTGAGTTAGGGCCCGAGGCAATCATGCGTAGGCTAAACTTTTGTTTTTTACTTTTTAAAAAGGCATAACGATGTCATTTTCCATTCGGGCCTCGAGTCGAGAAAATCGAGCCTAAGCGCAGCCTGAGGCTTGGTCAACTTGGGCGTTCAGGCTTGACTAGGCCAGGCCTAAGCCCTTTTCCGTTCCCTAATTATTTAGAGGACACCCAAATTTCTCCATCTGCACCATTAATTAGACATGTCATCCTCATGTTAGCGCGATTATTCAATATATGTATAGTACATGGAGAAAACCTAACATAACACGTGATTACAATTAATAATTTAATACAAGAATTGTATTTCAATGGTTATTTGGCTTATAAACAAGTTGATTTAAAGTGTGTGGCTTTACCTTCAACATTGCCACAACCTGAAGGTAAACTGTTGAGAATGTTATGGAATTTGGAAACACTTAAAAACAAAGACGTATGATTGGATACTAATGACATTTATGAAGGAAATTCAAAGAAAGGAACTAATAAAAAATTTATACCGCATAGGTTTCTTGATAGAAATAGTTATCAAGTTTCGTGAACTTTCTTATGTAAACTCATTAACTTTATTCCACGTAGATTTTGTTACTTATAGTCAATATGTGTATCGAACAAATAACTTATGTTATATGAAATATGTTGTAATGAATTGTATGTATTTTATTCATTTACGAATTCATATGATTAATATTTTGTAACATATGTGATATGTACTATATATAAGGATTTCATGTAGAATATGACAACTAGTATTCAATTATAGTATGAATAATGATTGAATAAATTATGGTCTTTCGATTTCATAATCATTTGAAAGCAGTTTAGTCACTCTTTACATGATTTATATAACATTGACATGTGTCATATAGTATGACAATTGGCACTTAATTATAGTATGAATAATTATCGAACATATATATGGTTTTTTGATTTCATAAGCATTTAAAATCCAGTTAGTCACGCTTTACATAATTTATATAATATTGACATGCGTAATATAATTTTATTTTTATTTGTAGAAACTTAGCGTTTCAACAAAGGCTATTACTTTGAAGAACATTGTCATTGAATTCAATAAGGGTGAGAAACTAAACGATAACAACTATGAAATATGGAGCATGGAAATCCAATATGTGTTAGAGGAAAAAGAGGTTGTTGAGCCATCAAACATAACCATGGATATTTCTAAGGAGGAAAATACGTCCCAACATAAAAAGGATCGTGATGCGTACGAGCTATGGATGAAGAAAAACTCATTGGCTCATTTTACATTATTGAGCAACATATAAAATAACATCTTATGTGAGTTTTGAAAATATAAAATTGTTAATGACTTGTGGTCTGAATTAGATGCATGAATTAGGGGTACATTAATGGCCAAGATACTATCATTCAATGTCAAGTTTGATAAGTATAAGAAGTACCCATATCATATAATGGAAAAGAATCTAAGGCAAATGCTAAACATCATAAGTTAGCTGAGGGATGTTAGTTAAGTAATAAGTATAAGTTGTAATGCACCTTTGTCTCAGGTTTTGGAGAACATAAATATGCATCTAACTCATAATGAGAGCCCCAAAACCATCAATATGTTGTAAGGCATCTCATACTGGAAGAACAACATTTAGAAACCTTAAAGATGTTTTATGAGGTATATGTAGTTGACTTTAGCTCATATACGGTTATGAACATGAAATGCAAACATTATAGTGGGCATAAGTGGAAAAAGAACAAAAGACACCACCACTCTACTTAGGACTTCAAAAAATCCAAATAGAATCAATATGGAAAGAGTAAGCATCCCCTCAAGAAGAGGAGTATGAAACATGTCAAGTGTTATAATTTTGGCAATAGGAGTCACTTAGCTCGTTATTGCAGCAAGTCTAAAAAGGTACAACATTATAGTATGGGCATTTATTTAGTGACTATTTCTTTTTTTTCACTAAATCACATCCTTTGTGGATTACAGACTTAGGAGCAGCCAACCATATCGTGAAGGATAAAGATGCCTTTATAGAGTTCCGGAAGATCTCACATCGAATGAAATGGCTTTATATAGGTGACAATTCCAAAGTGGCTATATGAGGAATTGACACATACGAATTCATCATGCCTAGTGGTCAACCCCTTATCCTACATGAAGTGTTGTATGCTCCACAGATTTGACATAATCTTCCCTCTGTATTGATGTTAGTTAAACTTGATTTTAGTGTAAACTTCCATAATGATGGAATAGATTTATACCTTGGAACTGTTTGTTATCACTATGATCTTATGTTTAATGGTTTTATTGTATTGGATGTTATGGGTACAAATAATAATATTACCTATATATTAGTTACATCTAGTATTTCTAACAATAATGTAATCTTGCGGCATGCTAGACTATGTCATATTAGCCAAAACTGAATAAGTTGGTTAGCTAGAGAGGGCGTTTTAGGTAAATTTAAGTCAAATAAAACATTATCTAGCTAGTGACATGGTTAAAAAACCTTTTGAAAGGGAATAGGAGCTTCATACTCGTTGTAAATAGTTAATTCTAAAATCTATGGTCTAATGAATGACTTAGACAAGGGGTTGTGTATTTTATCACATTCCTAGATGACTACACTTGGTATGGTCACATTTGTTTGATTTCTCACAAATCAAAAGTATTAAGTTTTTTTATCAAGTATATGAATTTAGTTAAGGATCAATTAGAAAGGAAGATAAAAGCATTTTGAACTAAATAAGGACAATAGTACTTGCTGATAAGTTTAAAATGCTATGTGATGAAAAAGGAATAGACAAGTAGTTGACTATTCCTAAAACCCCACAATAAAAATGGTGTAGCAAAAACACATAATAAAATGCCACTAGAAATGATTAGGACGGTAATGACACAAGCAAATTTGACAATCACCTATTGTGGTGATGCGTTGCTAATAGCCACTTATGTACTTAATTGAGTGCCTGTAAATCAATTGCAAGCACTCCGTATGAATTACGAATATGTAGAAAACCTAACATGACAACCCTTAGACCTTGGGGATATACTGCTTATGTTCATGATCTCTCTCAAATATATGGGAAACTAGCCTAAGAGGGAAGAAAAGTATCTTTATTAGATACTCAGAACACTCAGAAGGGTATATGTTCATAAGTGAACAAAGTAGTAAAGGTGTAACTAAATTTAAATTACAAGATATAACATTCTTAGAGAACAATTTCCAAAGCAAGGTGAAATAGGAAAGGACCTATTTCTACATGAGACTCTTTATAAGAATAATTCTATTATGAGAAATCAAGACGTAGAACTTCAACCTAATAGAAGCAACCACTGAAAGGTTTCCTATAGCATCTGATCTGAGCAGGAGTAATTAGAAAATTGATAAATCTATTTCTAATGAACCTTATTTGTGATGTAGTAATCAAATGATTATTCCCCGACATTATTTTAAGATTGAAAGCAAAATTCATCTGATTATCCCACAAGACATTCTTAGAGTTAAGATTCTAAGAGATCATTCAAAGAAATTAGTATCACTTTTATAAGTGACATATATTCAAAGAATCTTTTGATGATTTAATATGCAAGATTGCAAACCAATTGATAATCTTATTACTAAAGGCCAAGGTCTCAACAAGAAATTTTGTTCTAAAACACCATGAAAAAGGAATAAATGAAGAAAGTTCCTTATTCTAATGCAGTTGAAATTCTCATATATACAATGATGTACATAAGACCAAATGTTTGTTATGTAGTTAGAATAAACAGATATCAGTCAAATCTGGGACAAGCACATTAGAAAGTACTAAAGAGAATATTGATGTATTTGCAAGGTAACGTGAACTATGCATTATTCTATCAAGGCAATGACCTACGTATACAAAGATATATAGATGCAAGCTAGGAAGGAGATTTATACGAGAGAAAATCTACCTCTACATTTTTTCTCTTATAAATCTCCTTTCTAGCTTGCATCTGTATATCTTTGTATATATAAGATTTTTTCTATTTAATAATGGAGCTATATATAGAAAAGTAAAAAAAAAGTTTTTCCTTGTATTGTCTACGATGGAAGCTACGTTTTCAATAATTTCAAGCGTATAGCTTCGACAATCCTTCGTTCGTTTGGGAGTCACTAAAAGCAAAAATGATCCAGTAACTATCCATGAGATATGGTGGTAAACCCAATGACAAAGCTAATTTCTCCATATGTGTATATTGGGCATGCGAAGTTACTAAGCTTACGTAGATATTGAAATGTAATAAGAAACATTTGTCTTTTTATTTTAATTAGTGTAATGCCATATTTAAATTTAGAATATCTAATAGATTTTATAGATTGTATAATAATTGATTCATAAATATATTTGCCTATGTTGATATATATATATATGAATCAAACGGTCATACAGGCAATTGACTTTGGTGATTTGTGATCACTAGAGATGAGGCAAATTTAAAGTTTTTTATCTAGGTGATAATTGAGAATGAGAAATTTAAATCATAAATTCTATCTTAAATTACAAGGAAGTAGGTACAAAGTGATTAGATGCTTACTATATATGTCTTAAGTTGCCAGATGTGAGTTCTAAAAATTCTTTTTTGAGTAGATAAGTGAACTCAAGTTAAACATTCAATATGTTTGAACTAACATATATACGTCATTTTGTGAATGAAAGACATTCACCTGTATCAAAATGAGTCAATACTATAACAGATGACCCATACCATATGTGCAAATATGACCATAAAGGGATTAATTTAAGTTACAAAATCTCAACTTACATTATGTAAGACCCTTGAGGTTAAGTTGCCTTATTAAATACTCTTTATGTGCAAATAAGATCATAAAGGGATTAATGTAATTTATAAGATTTCAGCTTCCATTATGTGAGACACTGAGCTTAAGGTGCCTAATTAAATACCCTTAAGACTCTTGTCTAATTCGTGAGAATTAAATTTAAGGTTTGATACTTTATAATGTTACCAGAAGATCATATATGATATGATCTTATGGAACAATTCTAGAAAAGAAAATTAAATTTTATTTGAAAGAATTAAGAATATAGGAAGGTCATTGTATTTAAAGACTCACATAAAACATATCAAAAGGTGAACCATCTCTTAGTAAAATAATCGAATACAATCGTGATATGATGAAATGATGAGATCAGAAAGAGATTAATACGAGATATGACTTAGGGTATAACATATAATATCTACTCAATGACACACTGGTCTCAGGATCGATTCATTAATTAAGATGTCATATACTCCTAACATATATATGAGAATGAGCTCAAATCATATGTTAGTCATATGGGTGACCTTATCATATCCTTTAAGGTGAGATTTTGCCTTTCAGTCACACTGTTTTGCTGAAGACTACCTGATATAGTGAACTGTGCCATTATCATATGATTTTTATATATTTGGCAAACAAACATTTTTCTTATCCTAAAATCCCATGTCTGCCATAATATTCACCTTCACGTTGAGATCTGACAGTTTTAGTTAACCTTCCCAATTAGTTCCCAACTTCAGCCTTAGAGATCTTGAATTTCTCAGGAACTTTGGGCTTTTCTTTAAGCAAGAACACATATCTATAATGGGAATAATCACTAATAAATGTTAGAAAATATCTTGAATTACATAATATAACTTTATAAGGTACATACATATCCGTATGTATGAGTTCAAATAAGCCAGGAGCATGAGTTGACCCCTTTTTCTTTATTTTTGTCAACTTACCCTTGCAACAATTAATTCGTTTCCGGATCATCATAATCTAGTGTTGGAAGAGTGTTATCCTTAACCAATCTTTTAACTAGATCTCTGGAAATGTGACCCAACCTTTTATGCCACAATATATATGACTTCTCTTCTATCAGGGTTCTCTTTCTAATGGCCTGTTCAATAATATATAAAGAAGCATCCATCTCATTAAGGGTAAGACACATTTTATACAAGTCATATGAAAAGAAGGCTAGACTAATACTATATGCATTAAAAGATAACTTTACAATAAAAGTTTCAATGGCAAAAATATAACCTTCTTTATCCAAAACAGATACAAAGATCAAATTTCATCTAATTAATAGTAAATAAAACATGTCTTTTAATACAAGCATGAACCATGTATCAAAGTTCAAACAGACATCCCCTATAGAGATTACATTAATTTCTTTCCATTAGTTTTTCTCTTCCTTATTCGCTTTCTCTTTTATATGAATCCTTACATTGTGGAAGCAATATGATTAGAGCTCCACTATCTAGCCACCAAGAACTTAACATGGCTATAGTAAGATTAGACTCATAGATAATACAAGCCAAGGAGTTACCTGATACCTCTTTCCCTTTTTTTTAGATTTTATACTTTTGATAGTCTAACTTCTTATGTTCCTTCTTCTTATAGAAGAAACACCTTATACTCTTTACAACATCCCCAGGACCTCTAGCAAAACTAGATTGACCAACATTTATATGTGGAGGAAATTTATGTTTCTTACCTTTAAATTTTTGTGGCTTTATCGTTGCATTCCTCTTAATTGCTATTAAGGCTATATGAGTTATATTCTTCAGCTTCTCTTCTTTAGCAACACAATGGGTGACCAATGCATTTATATCCTAAGCTTCATCCTTAGAATTGTATATTAACAACAAAAAAACTCCCAGTAATAATCCCACAGACATGCGAGGTTTGGGGAGGTCTAATAGTACATAGCCTTACCCCTAACTAATAATTCCAAATGACCCATATGAATCCTGAGAATTGTATATGGTAACTAGAATACCAAAATTTGATGGCAATTTATTCAGAACTTAGTGAACTATACAAGTATTAGGAATGTAAATATTTAAAGCCCTTAGCTTAGTCTGAAGGTGGACCATCCTAACTATGTACTCCCTCGCTCCCCCTACTCCTGTATATCTCATAAAGTATAATTCCTTTAATAAGGTAATGATTTCAACATTAGATGATACCTTATATCTCTGTGAGACGTTGTTAAGGAAATCTCTTGTAATGTTTGTTTCTAAAATTCCACTTAGTAGATGGTTTAGAATGGATCTCTTTATGGTCAAATAACAAATCCTATTTGACCTTTCCTAGGTTGCTTATGTTGCTCTCTCTACCTCTAAGCTGATAGATGCAGGTGTAGATGGCCTATCCTTGACTATAACCTTGTTTGTATATGTCATCTCCAATATAAATTTCACTTCTTGCTTCCATTTCTTACAATTGAAACTAGAGTAAGGGTTTTAATTGTAAAATTGTTATTATTTACAGAGAAGGTGACTACAAAATTAATAATGTAAATGATAAACACAAATGTAGGATAACATCAATACTCAAAGATATAAAATAGTATCTGTATTGAGCATCTTATCTACATATCTTGAAACATCTGTAGGTTGAATACATAATACATGTAAATAAGACCTCCATATAAAAACGATTAAAGTACACATTATGAATTTTCATGATTTTACCACCCATTGGCGAATAGATCTCTTAAGCAAATATGCACATCTCAAAGTCTTATATAAGGATAACACCTATGGGTAGAATAACCAAACATAAGACCAAAGATATTTCTAAACATGCAAGCAAAATAATTCAAATACCAACTTGAAAGACTGTGGTGATTACATTTTTATTAGTACTTAAATAGATCCACAAACACAAGTGACATACTTATATTTTATCCTCATGTCAAAAAATATGTGACGATTTCTCATCCATAAATGCAAAATCCTCAAGCACAAACTCATTATCATATATTAGTGTTGAAAACATTATTAATAAACTTTATTTGAGAATTTGTCACAAAGAAAATCCCAGTCAAAGTGACAATCATGTGATTCCGAACAATAAATACACCATATGAGATATCAAAACTATATATATCTCTATTATTTCATGTCATATGTATGAAAATTCACTCAATGGTAGCTTTAATAACTTTTTCTGAAGTTAAACCTTATTTATTAAAAATGTAATAAATTTAGAAAATTAAAAAAATTTCACTTTATAAATTCATAGGACCCTAAAAATTTCCCAAAAATAACTTGAAGGACCATTTTGTGAATTGTGGAAATGTTGAGTTTTTCTTATCCTATGATGTGCTGACATTAGCACTGCGCGTGGGTTATAAGAGCGTGTACTACATGCACCATAACACACCTCTGTTGATTATTGTCTCAAACTTATAAAAAGTAAAAAATGGTGGCTTAAAATTGGTGCCTATTTCGGTGGCTTTTGGTGGATTTCGGTGCAACAAGCTGGCCTTCACTCATTGACTTCTCTATAAAAGAGAAGCAGCAGCAGTGGAATTGTGAGATAGAGAGAGGAGAACAGAAAAAGAAAGCCTAGAGGGAGAGAGAAAATAGCAAGGAGAAATTTCGGTGAGAGATAGAAATTCTCTCAAATTGTCTTTGGTTTTGTATTTTTCCAGTTTTTTCTCCTCCTAGTAGGAGTGTGTGAGCTTGGGTTAATTTTGGTCTTTGGAAAATTGAGTGATAAATACTATTGTACGTTCTCATTGATTATAGTGAAATACTTGGTCATCTCCAAACTGGACGTAGGCATTGCCGAACCAATATAAAAATCTTGGTGTTCTTGTTACTGTTTTATTTTCACTCCAAATTGATTAACGTTTCCACACAACAAGTGGTATCAGAGCTCCAGTTTTTCGACTGGGGTGTTGTAGGAGTGAAAATCTGTGGGAGTTATAGCTCGTGAACAGTGTCGGTCCTACAGTTGTGAACAACGTTCGTGCTATAGTTGTGAACAATGTCGGTGCAACAGTTCGGTAAACAGTGCCGGTGCTATAGTTCGGTGAATAGTTCAGAGATACAGTTGTGAACAGTCGTCGTTGCTACAGTAAGTGAATAGTGCTTTGTTACAGTGTTGGGAATAGTATCGGTGCTACAGTCATGTGAACGGTGACTATGAACAGTATGTATTTGTGAATCGGGCAAGTAGATGGCTGGAGATAAAGACGAGTCCATTAAGAAGGAGTCGATATCGTCATTGTCAACACCTACATCCAATAAACATCCAATCGTTACTACGAGGTTAGAGGTTGATAAATTCAATGGCTCTAATAATTTTGGTATATGGCAATGTGAAGTTATGGATGTATTGTATCAACAAGAG
>JAOTAY010000190.1:40199910-40214873 GCA_025629805.1 Erythroxylum baracoense | reverse complement strand
TTTAACCTGTTAAAATAATATCTTTTCTTATTTAACTTCTCAAAATGTTATTTTTAAAATTTTTAAGTTTAAGAAAATTAAAACTAAAAGAACATCATTTCAGACGATCCAAATAATCTCAAGCTAAGATTAGATTGTGTTGTTCGAGTTCAATTGAACTTTCAATTGATCTTCGTATACAGCATTGGCCTGACTCTTTCAATCTATTGCCTCACCTAATAATAACTTTGACAGGTCTATTTAGTCGGATTGTGAAAATAAGTTGTGCTTGTGTTCAAGTTTCGATCTTTTGATGTTCAAATCTAAAACTTGAAAAAAGAAGAGATCTGAACTCTATTATTATTAGAATTTTTAATATAGAAAAAATGCACAGTTCTTTAATAAGAATTGAGTTTGGGTTAATTATTTGAATAAATGACCCTTATTGCATATAAATTCTTTCACATTTTCATGTTTAGTCAATATGATATACTTTAATACTCCCCCTCAAATGCAACTAGAATTGAACATTCAATTGTCACTTGAAATAAACGCAGCGGTAACCGGATTAGATTGTTGGGACTGGACATTTAGACGAACAACCGGAAAATTAGTAATTCGGACCAAACATATTCTGATATCATATTAAAATTTTTAATATGGATAGAATGTAGATCTCATTAATAAGAATTGAGCTTAAGTCAACCATTGTCAAAATAACTAGAACTAGTCATTTAGATAATTGACCTTTATCACTTATAAATCCTTTAACATTTTCATATTTAGTCAATATGAGATACTCTGAAATGAAATAGTTTACATTGAAGCCCTTTCAATTATTGAAAACACCTAAAAATTTAAAATTTAATTTCTTTCAATTCAAACTCATATTAAATAATGGCCAAATCTGAGCATTTACCGTGTCCTATGATCATTTTTACAATAAAAGATAACGAATCATAGGTTATAGATTCCTCTGGAGCAGCTCCTTGCTGGGAAGATGGTGAATTTATATGTTGTCTGTTCAAATTCCTGTGCCTTTTCTTGCTGCTTCTGAAACGAAGATTATTTGGGGTGCTGTGCTTTGGCAGCCTGGGTCAGCGTTCAGAAGAATACCCATTAATATCTTAGTCCCATGATATCCTAAACTAAATCCAGCTGGTAAAAATATATTAGCCTAATTTTTTAAATAATTCTGAAACTCCATCGGGCATCGAGCTTTTGTTTTTAAATTTTCAATTTTTCTTAATTTTTGAGATAAATTGAACTAGATTGTTAATTTAAAATTTGACCTCGATTAAAATTTTGATTTAAATCTAATTCAAGATTTAGTCAACTCAGTTTATTTAAGATTGAGCTCGAGTTAAAAATTTAGATATACAAATTTAAGTTCGACTCGACTTAACTTGATGTGGTTACTGCTCTGTGACTTGGTGCGGGACTTTGCGTGAATCAGCTCATAATATGTGGTGATAATTTTTAGATCTATTTCAGTAGAACTTAACTTATCGAGAAGTTGTTTTTCTTTTCTATCTCAAGTGTATTCTGTTTTATTCTTAGTTATTTAACTACTTGAGTTATTCGTTTATTATTCTTTCTGTCAAAGATCGTTAAGAAAAAACTTCTATTGAGGTTAACACGAATTGGTCGTGTTATTGAATATGAATTACTTTCACGAGTAATGAGGACAAGGGTAGTCTCAAGGATTGAGTAGTATCAGATCAGTAAAGTCTTATATAAAATTATTGTCGTTAGTGAAAATATTAAGTTAAGTAAGAGCGTCGCAAGCGTAGGTAAAATGTGCAGGACTGCATTAACAACTGTTTGGTGTTGATTTGTCATTTTGCGTTTAATTGTTTTTGCCTGTACTAGAAATCACAGCGAAAAAAACTAAAAGTTTGTCAAAACCATTACAAATTTTGATTTAAATCTAATTCAAGATTTAGCTAAACCAGTTGATTTAAGATTGAGATCGGGTTAAAAATTTAGATATGAAAATTTAAGTTCGATCCGATCCGACTTAACTTGAAGTAAATAGACTATGCTTAGGGTTGATCAAGTTCTAAGGTAGACTTAAAGTTTGGAGGGTTACCCTGAAGTCCAGCTTAAACAATTTGAACAATTCAATTGCTTTCCCTTTTAATGCAATTAATCAAAATAATAATATTTTGCTTAATTACATTAATTAGAACAATATTATTTTGCTTGGCCAAGATTGCCGAGCCCATAAAAATCCTTGTGCAGTGTTACGATACCTTCTGATTGTCAGGCTGTGAGGCTGATTGAGAAGAAACATACTGCAAAAGTTCAACAAGTTTTGCCTGTCCATAAGTTGCAGCGCTTTTCCAATACGCAGATGCAACTTCTCCAACCTTAGCTTCCATATCCAGTAGGTGGTTATCAATTTCAGTCTCATATTTTGCCATTAGAGGCCTAAAAACACTGTCATAGACATAATCTGCTCCCTGCAAAAAGAGATGCTGAATTAAGAAAGATTTAAATTGATAATAATTGGTTAGAAACATCATTAAGAAGTTTCACATACTTTTGTTTTTGGGTGCCAAAGATACACAATAAATGCCACCTTTGCCATATTATATAAAGGTAACCTTCAATACAATCAAATAGTAATAGTCATAATTAAAAACATAAACTGTATGAGAAATGATAAGGGCATAAAAAAAAGGTTCTCTACAATCTTCACTTAACCTAATGCAAACAATAATATTTTTTTCGGGTTTTTGTAAAATCACATTTTAAAATTAGTTAATTAAAGGTTGAATTTTTGAATTCGTCTGGATCCAATTCAGTTGGAAGCTCAATTAATACTCACCCCAAACCCAACTCAACCCGATCCAAACTGATCTAATAAAATAGTGTTATTTTAGTTAATAGATTCTTTAAATTATAGATCAAAACAATATTATTTTATTTAATTACTTCAAGTTTTTATAAAATCACATGTTAAAAAATAGCTAATTAATGGCTTATTAATTATGTTCTATAAATTTATAAACTGATTTATCTACTATGAAAATTTGGCACCCACCTAATGTGCGATATCACGCCTGGAAATAAGGTTGAAAATTTGGGTTCAGCTCAGTCTGGTTGAATTCGAAGCTCAATCAATACTCATGCTTAACCCAATTCAATTCTATTCGAACTGATTTGACAAAATAATATTATTTTAGTTTATAGATTTTTTTAAAATATGGATCAAAATGATATTGTTTTAATTAGTTAAACTAAAACAACATTATTTTAATCTTGATTTGAACCCCATCAAATTTCAAGCTCTCGGATAAGATAACATGTTTTTAAAGTGTCACTACGTAGAAACATAAATTCCCTTGATTGCATACATACCAGGAGATTAAGTTATCCAGTCTCTCACAAATGGTGAACATTGCAACTAAAATCCTGTGAAAGAATATAAACTGTAATGAACACCATGAATTCACAAATACATAAAACAGAATTGTCCAAGTACGTAAAAGCATAACAATGCAATACCAATAATGGCACCAGAACAAGAGTTGGTCAATCTCAGGTCCATTCTTCTCCACAACTTTGAAACACTCATAAGCAGGATAAACATATCCTAATATCAATCTGATAGGAACAACAAGAGAAAACAGCATCAGATTAATCTGAAAGAACGAAAAGATGATTTGCAGAAGAAGAAGATGATGATGATCTGGATTACATCAGAGCTCTTGAGAGAAACAATCCCATCATCTTGATTTCTTAGAACTGTCAATGGTGGAGAGATAATTCTTTTTTTTTTTTTCTCTCTAATATGAAGTTCCAAAAGAAGGGATTAACTTGAAATAAGTAAAACTTAAACGTGAATCACGTCCGGAAATGGCAGAATAAAAATAGAAACCTTTATCAAGGAAAGAAGTTTGATGTATCCAAGGCAATCAAAGAAGGTGGTTCAATACACGCAAAGTTTATGCAGAAGACACTGTACACACTCTAGAAAATTAGATGTTTTATTTTTTATTTAATCGTTAATTATTAGCTATATAAATGAATAATACTCCACTAAGCTGCGAAAACACCATAGAAGAAGTAACATGCTAACTTAAACATGTACTATCCTTATTGTCTCTGATGCTGACCACGTCGTCGACGACGACGACTACGATGGCGATAATGATGATGAAGAAGAAGAAGAAGAAGAAAAAATCATTATCGTTTATGATGATGACGATGAGGATGACGGCGACGGCGACAGCAACGAAGAAGAAGAAGAAGATAGTTACGTAGGTAGTTGCATGAAGAGACCGAAGGGTAGGCTTTGGTCATGTCTTTATATATGATTTATTTAAAAATACTTATTAAAAGGAATAACTACAACTATACATACGAAAATAGATTAAAAAGGGATACTTTATCAGAATTTAAGTTTCATTCAAAACGATTTTCATATGGAAAATGTTTTATAAATAACTTTTTGTTAAAAATCAAATTGGACGGATAAATTGAACCTCAATAACCTTAAATTATTTAAAATTTTGATTTAATTTATTTAAATATTTTTTACTAAAATTTTATCTTGACTTATTAATCAAGTGATCAATTTTTATAAACTAATCAATTTTTTAAATAATTATTTTAAGAATCGAGATACTTAAGAAGGTAGAAATTATTTAGAAGAATTATTATTCAAAATTTTTGAATTATTGCAATTGATTATATATTAATAGATATTGATATTGTAATAAAATATTCTATTGTATTTTTGTTTTTACTTATTTTATAATATTTATTTGTTATTTATTATATGCTAATTTTTTAGTGTTTAACTTTTAAATCTTAATTTTTTTATTTTATAGTCCAACTTCAAGTTCAATTTTTAAAATATTAATTATAATTTCTATTTTATTAAAAAAGTTAATCACTAATAATACTAAAAATTAGTCATGCAAGTGTATTCGATTTTTAATCATTATTTTTAATGAAATTTTAAAAAGAATGTTAAAAATTAAGAATTATAATTTTTCCAACAATTTTATAAAATTTATAATTTTTAATATTTTGAAGGAGTTACAAAAATTCTAATTTTAAGTTTAATTTTTAAAATATTAATTGTAAGTTCAACTTTTTATTTTTTATTTGATTACTAAAAATTATTCATGCAATTCTATGCAATTCATATATAAGTTTTTATCGTTATTTTTAATAAAAATTTAAAAAAGTGTTTAAAAATTATAAAATTTTCAACAATTTTATAAAAATTATAAATTTTTTTATACTAAGAAGGAGCTATATATGATTCATTTAACATACCAATTCACCTAGAAAGTTGACTTGTCTCCAAAATTTTCAAAGCCATTAAACATTTGTAGACATAAATGTGTGAAGAAACGAAACTGGAGAGGACAACCATTGTTTTCTTTCGATGGTCTCCGGCGATAATCCTGGAACATCATCAATGCAGAAGCTATTACACTAATTGGGACTTCACTACATTTCTCTTCCGTGATCCTCTATTAGCCTTGAAGCTATAACAAATAATGGATGTAACTCTCCCTGAGTCACCCACTTCCGACCACCTGAACTAGCTGCCGGTCACCATTCCTGATTTTTTCCGAGACTCTGGGATGTCCTTAACATAAAGTTTGAAGCTTTTGTCCTGTTCCAGAAACATTTCGTTGAAAACCACCTGAACAGAAAGGTCTCCATCAGGAGAGATCAAAACTTGGGATACTGAAGACAGCTTTTTTGCGAATTAGAAGGCTAACCACGTTGGATGTTGTCACGGTGAAGCCTTGGCAACATCCAAATTAAGAGGGCAATGCCAATGTGGGTCTCTATGCTTGAGAGTTTGAGAGCTACCACCATAGCATTAGTTTTGTCGAACTTATGCTTGGTGATCGTTGGTGGGTTCTTGGCGTTTCGGGCGTTTCCTGGATGTGATCATTGGAGAACAACTGTTCCTATTGGGGCGGTGGCTCTCGTCGCTATCTTGAGAATAATTGTCACGGTTGAAGCAGGAATTGCTCAAGAAGGTGCAGCAAACTCCATTCTTGATTCTCCAATACAAAGCTCCGATGCCTCCGCCGATGACCCTAATGTTCGCCTCCATAGACGGGTTAGATACAAAAAATGGCATCGGTGGACCAGGGTTGTACTGGTCATTAACACCCTCCAATTATTGGCTGCAGTATATCTCATATGCAATGTTGCTACATATATTTCTGCTGATAGCACATCCAGTACCCTTTGCCTCTCAGAGATCTCTCTAAATGATACCCAATTGAAGCGTAGACTATTGGTCTTGTTATCTTTCTTAGCTTGTTGTCTTCCTCTGCTTCAATGTTTTGCTGGGTCTGATATACTGAAGTGGAAGTTTTATTTTGTGAAAAATGATGATTTCTGGAGAGCTCACTATCTGGAGGTTTTTGATCATGGCATTCGCGAGGTTATGTGTTGTCTCGGTCGTGTTCGGTACTTGAGTAGCGAGCCTGAGGAAGATGAAGTTTATTCCGTGGCAAGATTGTTGGGTGATTTGGTGACTTACCGTGCCTCAGGGATGGGGCATTTGGAGCTCCTTGCAGGTCTAGCTTTGTTGCAGAAGCATGGTAGATCCCCTGAAACTATTGATGAATTGGTGCAGCAGGAGGCATCAAAGGAACAGATTCAGGAGGCTTTAAGCTTTCATGCTTTTGCTGAAGCTGCATATACTGGTCCCTTGCTTGATCTTGGGAGACATTATGTTTTATTTTCTTGTGCATGGTTGTATAGGCAAGGAATTTTGACTCCTTGGAAACGTAACAGAAGGCCAAAACTTACTGGAGATAACTGGTGGAGGGGTCACGCAGCAGCTTTCTTGAAATATGTCGATTTACCGCCGGAAGTACTTCGAAAAGGTCGAGTTTGTTCGGATAAATGTCAAGCTGCATACTTCATTGTTGTTCTTCATTCCCAGAGAACTGTCACAATTTCTGTCCGGGGAACTGAGACCCCTGAAGACCTCATAACTGATGGTTTAGCTAGGGAGTGCATCCTTTCTAGAGATGACTTGGATGGGTTGATAAATAACGGTCATATTGATCCTGATGTGAAGCAAAGTGTAGAATCATCTTTTCCACACTATGCACATTCAGGAATTGTTGAGGCTGCCCGTGACCTTTATGAACAAATACAGGGAAGGCCCCCTGATATTGAATCTGAATCAAGAGGGTTCCTTTCCTCTTTGTTGGGAGCTGGATGTGAGTGCGAAGGATACAGGGTGCGCGTAGTTGGTCATTCTCTAGGAGGTTCAATCGCTGCATTGCTAGGATTGAGACTATATCGTCGATACCCAGATTTACACGTCTATTCATTTGGACCACTTCCATGTGTGGACTTGATAATAGCAGAAGCATGTTCAGGATTCATCACTAGCATTGTCCATGACAATGAGTTCTCGTCTCGCCTTTCAGTTAGATCGGTTTTACGGCTTCGTGCTGCTGCAATTACAGCACTCTCACAAGATTCCAATGCTGATACAGTCGCAATTTCCAGACTAGCTTACAGATGTCTAGATGTGAGCAAGCATCAGATGAGTGGAAACAACAAGGTAAACAAAAACCACTCCCTTTGGAACGAATCCAACACGATAAATGGCACCGGGAATATTGATGATGATAATGCAGAAAATCCCTTTGCTAGCAGGGATGTTATGCTACATCCATTAGAGGATCCTGTATCTGAATTTTTGGGAAATGTCCCTACATCAGAGAACGAGTCACCTGAGGATCCGCCAGAGATGTTCCTACCTGGAATTGTGATTCATTTAGTACCAGAACAAACAAATTCATGTATGCCTTTGTATTGGGGTTTTTTACAGGGAGTACATGGTTATAAAGCATATTTGGCAAAAAGAGAAGATTTCAAAGACATAGTTGTATCACCAAGTATGTTCACTGATCATTTCCCTTGGAGATGTCACGGTGCAATGCAAGAGGTATTGAAGACACAAAATGTCAATATTCAACTTGATGAATCCAATACTGTGTGAGGTAAAACATTGCCCAATTCGAGCTGCAAAAGCACTCTCAGTCTCAGCTGCCCTTCCTTGCTTTCTGCACTCTTGAGGCAGGTTTGTGAACCTGAAACTTCTTAGGTAAACAAATGGGAAGAACTAAGAAACAATCATGGTTGTGGCACCAATGAGTACCTAGACATCGCATTGAAAGATTGGATCATTACACCTTGATTAAAAATCGTAATTTGGTTCAGCTTGTTTCGGGAAAAATATGACTACCTCTCCTTGTAAACTCCAGAGGCATCATGCACCAGCTCTGCATGAAGCCTGTGAAAAACTTAAGCATCTACTACTACTGCCTGAAATGAAACTCATTCTGAGGCAGGCTAGATCCATGGAGAACTTCAGCTACAGTTGTCGGTCCTGTTGCAACTACGAGCTCATTGGCACATGATACAGAGGTCTTCATTCATCCCTTTTCCCCCTCAAATTCCTCACGGAAAGGTTGGGGTGATCATTTATAAATCAACCTCGTTGCTCATTTTCGCAATGAAATGGCATGTTTTCTGCCTCTCTCTTTTTCTGGGGGAGAAAATTCTGAAAACTTAAAGGAAAGCTCAAGCTCTTGTACAGGGAAAGATTACTAAATTCCTGATAGGATTCTTCAAGAAGCACAGTTTGTTGCAGATTACATTTGTTACTGAATATGTAATTACCACTTGTTAACAGCTCTGGATATTACTTTGTCAATGCCTGAAATTTGATCTGGACATACACACAGGAAGTTAAGTGATTCAGAGAATAAAAGGATTGGTTTTACATGTCACAGTTTCTCTGCTCTATCACTGAACATTTGGAAAGATCTATACATAGCTTCATCGATTTGTATCATCTAAAAATCGTAGTAACAAACAAAGAGAAAAAGATCCAATCAAAGTTGTTAAAGTTTTCTTTTTTTTCTGTTCATCATTGTTCAGGAGGTGTGCAGTCGAGAAGCGAGATCAATAAAGGCACCTTCTTCGCAAGGAATTGTTAAACCACCCATTGGGATAGAAGCCAAATTCTGCCTCAGCTCGATTAAGCAAGTCTCCAAATGATGGATGGTTGTTATACATTACTGGAACTACGAACCTTTTCTTCTGACATTTCCCAACATATACTGCAATATTACCCTTTCTTTGGCACATCTGGTTCTTTTCCAGCAAGTGACTTTCTTTTCAGAACTCGCTTGGCACCAACGATCATGGAAGGTAAACGAATACGCATTTCAGAGAATGAGTTGAATTGGAAAAAGATTGACGCTTTACTCGTTAAAGATTGAAACTTGCAGAACAAAAAAACTTCGTACCTGCTCAAGACCTTGTTAAGTGAAATGCTAGAGCTCTGCATTTATAGAGTCAGTAACTGAAGTAAGCTTTCAAATTTCCAATGAGCTTGGTGGGATCTAACATCATGGCTTCAAATGGTTTTCTCATATATCCATGGTTGGTGGGGTATGGATACCTCGAGAACAGAGCTCCAACCATACACTAACACTAATGGCCTTGTTAACTTTTCCTTCCTTTCTGTAACTTATGTAAGGGTGGTTTTTGGTTCATGTAATCGATCTAGCCGAAATGTAACACCTTGGATAATTTGCATATACATATTATCCGCTTGGGATTGTTCATCGGGTGAAGGTTCTCACGTTTTTATTCTTTCTGCATTTAGGAAAATGTGGTTATAGGGAAGAAGTATTTGTACTTTTATAAGGCGTATTTCATTCTTCTCTCTAATCAACGTGGGATCTTATAATTCACCTTAAGAAGGTCTAGCGTCCTCGCTGGTACAACAGGTCGGGAATCGACTTTGATATCATTTGTTACAATCTAAATCATCTACTTATAGATATTGTCCGCTTTGAGTTGCTATCAAGTCAAGACTTTCATGTTTTTGCTCTTCTTACACTCATAAAAATCTGTCTATAAGGAAGAGATATCCGTATCCTTATAAGGTGTATTTTCTTATTCTCTTCAATCAATGTAGAATCTCACACAAAGAACCAAGTTGCAAAAAATCCAATTTTAGTGTAGTTAGCTATCTTTTTGAGCCAATAATTTAAAGGATATCATTGCAGTTATTCTTTCCAACTTTATTCTATTAAATTTTATCTAAATATTTATGTAAATAAGATCTCTATAAGTATAAGTATATGGATAAGATTTATTTCATCTCAATTAAAAGAGTCACATGAACAGATAGACTATCAAATACTGATGATTCTATTTGATATTTCTTATATGGAAGTTTGTGTATTCCTACTGAAAATGAAATGATGTGCACATGACCACTTTGTAGAGTAAGTATGGGCACTTCCGGGTAGAACTCCGTGTTAATAATGGTAGACGAAAACGTGAGAGAGTGATTTCTACTCTAAACAACAAAGTTATGCTTGAAACGCCAGTTTGGGGATTAATGGGATGAAGGGGAAACTTTGCAGGGGAGATAAAACATGCCAATCCAATATTTCGCATATGGCCTAAAAGTATCTTTTAAACATTACCATTTACGACAAAACTTAGAACAATTTTAATATTTTAAAACATTTAAATTGAACTATAAAATTTTTAAAACATTTAAAACAAATTCTAAGAGAATGAAAAATTTAACAAAATTAATTTCTCATGAGTTAAATGATAAGTCAATAATAACTTCTCATAAGTTAAATGATAAGTCAATAATAACTTAAATTAATTTTTTTCTAAAATAAAAGTAAATTTCATTGTCATATGACAAGTGAGATTCATTATATAAAATATTTAAATATAAGTCTCATTGTCACATGGCAATTGAAACCCATTGTCTTAAATATATAGACAATGGCATCTTCTTGCGACATAACTATGAGACTCACATTTTTATTAATTTTAAGAAATAATTATGTAACAATAAGGTTAATTTTTTATTTAAAAAATATAAAAATAATGTCATGTTAATATTGACATAACATTTAGTTAATAGAGAGTTAACTCTATTAAATTTTTTATTTATTTACGATTTGTTCTAAATATTTTGAAAACGTTATGTTCAATTTAAACATTTCAAAACATTATAATTCAAGTTATATTTTATTATAAACGTTGAAGTTTAAAATGTAGTTTTAAGCTTTACATATGACAAGTCCTACTTGCTAAGAACTAGTATTCATTCTTTTTCCAACGATAAAATGGATTGCAAAAATCGATTTATTGTATTAAAAATTTTGAGGTGGCAATGAAAATTGACTTTGATTTTATAGACAAAAGTCTATCCCAATCAAATAACCTTCTCGGTTCAGCTTGATTGGATTCGGATAACGTCACAACGTTATTTTAGTCAATTAATTTTTTTACTTTTTAGTTTTGAATATTTCTTAGATTGTAAAAAGAATATTCTTCACATGTTGCGTCAAAATTTTGATTTCGTTGAACCTTACAAATCACCTATAACGTTTAAAATTTGTTGTCCTTTGATATGTTTTCCATGTTCAATATAAAAAGATGTGAATTGTAACTTCTTTATTTAGGGATAGTTAATAATAAGAATAAGAATAAATATAATAATTGTAGTTATGATGTTATTTAGAATGAATAAATAATTACTATTATTATTGATAATGGTTGGTTTGTTGAAAATCTTAATAAATATATTCTAATTAATTATATTTAATATTAATATATTCTAATTAATTATATTGTTTTACTAAAAAGGAAAAAATAAAAATATCTTAAATTTTGTTTTACATCAAATTTTAATATATTATAATTAATTATATTTAATTTTAATATATTCAAATTAATAATATTTAATTAATTATATTGTTTGGCTGAAAAAGAAAAAATAAAATTAGTTAAATTTTTGTATGAAATTTTAATATATTCTAATTAATTATATCGTTTTGCTAAAACAATAAAAATTATTTAAATTTTATTTTACATCAAATTGTAATATATTATAATTAATTATATTTAATTTTAATATATTCTAATTAATGATATTTAATTAATTATATTTTTAATAAAAAGGGAAAAATAAAATTTGTTAAAGTTTTTTTCAAAATTTAATATATTATAATTAATTATATTTAAGTTTAATGTATTCTAATTAATTATATTTAATATATTCTAATTAATTATATTTAATTTTAATTAATTATATTAATTTATTCTAACTAATTATATTTATTATACTCTAATTAATTATATCTAGAATATATTTAATTTCAATTAATTATATTTAATATATTCTAATTAATTATAATTAAATATTTATATTATTTTCTAAAAGAAGAAAAGAATGACTTTTATTCCCCACATATTTGGGAGGTATGGAGTAATCCTCAAAATTCAGATATCAAAATACTGTTCATTCAATGATAATATATAATGAACTGAAATTTTTTATTTCCATGCCCATTGATATCTTTCAAACCCATAAACCAAACACCTCCTAACCTTCTTACTTTCAAATATGTTAAAATTTGTCATTTTAGAAAGAAATGTTGTAAGAGAAAAACTAATACTTTATAAAGTGGGAGTACATTTTTAAAGATGATGTGACAATAAAATGGACATCTTTTATCTAAACTAGGTCGAGCTGATCTTAAAAGAATTAAATCAAACTTAACTCATCAATTTTAAACTAAACCAAATTAAAATTATCAACCCTAATCTAAACATAATGTTAGGGTTCTGATCAAAGGGAGAATACAAACTTGGAAAGTAAAAGACAATCCTTTTTTATGAAAATATGTAATTCTCACTTTTTAAATTAAAACTTAATCACACAATACTCACAACCATATATTTTAAAAGCTTAATTATATGTGAATTCTTGCACTATTTTTCAAGTTTCAATTAGTAAATTTGAAAACAAATTCCTTTTACTTTTAGAATAAATCCTTTGTGCAGTAGTAAAAGAAAAGCCCTCGACGTGCATGTAAATTTAAACTTCGTAATCTCTATACAAACCAGAAAAGAAAGTTAGACCATGCCAATGCCAAAGAATGTGTAAATTTAAGCAGTGAGGGATAACATTGCATTATACTTAGCGCCAAACAGATTTACAGAACACATTGGAAATTGAATTGGTGACAGAAGAAGCCATATATAACATACCAAAACTGATGAAACAGACAAGCTTCTTTTCTTAAATCGTGGACTCTGTTTCCTTCTTTGGGTTATTGTAAGAAGGGGGTTGCTTGCGATCAAGTTTTGGCACTACAGGATCTCGACACAGTAAAATGTTAACTAAAATATTATGACAGACAGACAGATTCTGACAGGGTTCTGTAACTTTCTGAGCTTTTTCCAGGTTTGATCATGAGCAACTCAAAACTGAAGTTAAGCTGACAAAGTACTCTTCTGTGCAAGGTAAGGTAAGACCTCCCATGGGGTGATCGAACCCGAACTCCTCCTCAGCAAGATTTAGCAGAAGTTGAAACAGTGGATGGTTCAAGTAAGATATTGGAATGATGAACCTTTTCTTGTAACCTTCTCCTACATAGATTGCAATGTGACCTTTTGGGACGTTTGGTGTAGCCAGGAGGACACCCGAAACTCTGAAAGAAAGTGTTCTTTGTAGCTTATGCTTTGCATTTGCTATGCCCATCAATGGAATACCCATTTCTTGTTGATGAAAATGGAGGGTTTGTTTCAGTTGATTTGAAATGACAAGTCTTGTACTTTGGTTTATATAATAAGTAGATGAATAGATATTGAAAGGCCATTGAGAGAATATTATGGAACATATCAAGTGAAGAGCTTTGTGAAGTTTCACATGGCTTGCTTTGTTTCTTATGAGACATTAAGGTCCTACCTCTCTATTTTTACAATCAAAAAAGAGAGGAAACTAATGATCAAGCAAAAGGTCATTTCAATAATCTTACTAAAGACATGTTTTTGGTCTCTTAGACTAGTCTTTATCATAACAGATATGAGAAATCTAAGTTTGATTATTTTAAATGAAGCATTGAACTTAGACGTGAGTTTTATCTTTGGGAGGTTTTTTTTTTCCCTTGCAAGCCAACTAGGTCAATTAGTCCTAGTGGGATCATCAAGACTTGTGGTCTCATTCCCACCGTTGTTTTGTTCCCGTTGAGGTCTCAATGTTAGTGATTAGCAAACACTTTGTACATTATGTGATTAAGGGGGCGGTTGGCTCGGATAAAGAAATGGTAATAAGAATGAGAATGAATATAGTGATGAAATGAGAATAGATATTATCATTATAATTATTATAGTTGGCTAAAAAGAAGGAATGATTACCATTACCATTATCATTGATAGTGGTTGGTTTGTAAAAAATATTGAGAAATAAAAATTTATTATATTTTAATTAATTAATTAATTAATTAATTATATTTTAACTAATCATATTGTAATTAATTAAATACAATTTATTGATTTAATTAATGAATGAATTATATTTTAATTAATTATGTTGTAACTAATTAAATAAATAATAATAATAATATTTTAATTAATTATGTTGTACTTTATTATATTTTAATTAATTATATTTTAATTAATTAATTATATTTATTATAATGTATTTAATTAACTAATTATAATATTTTAATTAATTATATTGGTATTAATTATATTTTAATTAATTAATTTTATTTAATTAATTAGTATTAGAAATATTTTAAAAAAAGAGCCATTATTAAATAATAAGTTTTATTCTTCCACTAAATGGAGGGTACGGAGGATTTCCCAAAAGTAAAATATCAAACTATTGCCTCTATAATGATAATCAACAACAAACCATTCACTTTTTATTCCTTACCTATTAATTCCTTCTCAAATTTTTCAACCAAGCATCCCCTAAGTTGGTATAATCTTTTCTTTTTATGGTTTTTGGGAAGACTTTGAAAGAGTTGAATTCGGGACAAACCAATAAATTTTGATCCTATCCAAAATTTACAAACATAGTTACAAGGATTAAACATGGAGCAAAAAAGGGCAAGCAAGATTTTAATGCATGT
>JAOTAY010000190.1:40162404-40180103 GCA_025629805.1 Erythroxylum baracoense | reverse complement strand
TTATAATTAAAGCCTAATCACAATAAAAATAAAATTAATCCCCAACATATAATAAGAAGAAAATCGGGGTCCAACATTACGGTCAGGAATGAAAGCTCCTTGAGCTAAGTTGATAACACTAGAGATAGCTCGCTTGATTCTTTTAGCAAGGAGCTTAGAGATCACTTTATAAATGATGTTGTAGTAAGAGATGGGATAGAAGTCATTCATACTTTGCGGATGATGTTTTTTAGGTACCAAGCAACTATATGTTTGATTCATTGCCTTGAGCATCTTTGGGAAGCAAAAAACTCCATCACAACATCCGTGAGAAGAGTTACAGTGATGTCCCAAGTACTTTAAAAGAAAAGTGTTGTAAAACCATCCAGCCCAGGAGATTTTGAAGGATGCATATTGAAGAGAACCCTTTTAACATCTCGAGCAGCAATAGGAGAAACTAGAAATTCCATGGTATCCTGATCAACCGAGCAATCAAACAATTGTAAAACATTAAGACTAGCAGTTATGGATTGATCTAAACCCATCAAATTCAGGAAGTGGTGTATGGCAAGTTCTTGTAGTTGCTTCTGCCTAGAGATCTCTCTGTCATCACTATTATATAGCATATTTATTCTATTGACATTCCGTCGTGCTAATAAAGATGAGTGAAAGAAATTTGAGTTAGCATCTCCATCTTTCAATTAATTCAGCCTGGACTTTTGTTTTAGAACAGAGGTTTCAAAGTTTAGAGATTCTTGATACTCCTGGAGGCAATGTTGTTCCACAGTTTTTAGAGCTGTGCTGTGTGGAGAATCATAGCATGCTTTTTGAGCTTGTGAGAGCTTCTCCTTAAGGGATGAGAGCGGGTGGTGACAACTAGCCTAGAATCCTTTAACTGTAAACTTCACCAACTTAAGTTTTTGCATAAACTGGAATGATTTGTATCCAACAATTTCAGTACTCCAACAACTTTCAATCAGTTCTGTAAATCCCGCCATTTGAGTTAAGCCATTGAAGAATCGAAAAGGAGCGCTTGTCAATCTGTTGTCAGTCATCCTTTTTAACAATATATAAGTGTATTAAGAAATTCTTTAGGCTTACAGATTGTTATGAAATAAATGGTCAAATTGACCAGGTCTTAGGCAAATTTGATTATGATATTTAGTGCTTGATTTTAGGAATTAGTTTAGAGATATTTTTGTGATAGGTAGCAAATAAATAAGATAAAGGTAAGATTTGTTATCTATTAAGATAAAGTTGCTATCTATTAGTATTTAAACTTTTAAATTTTTGATTTGTTTGGTTAATATTTAGCTTTTATTTCCTATATATTTAGGCCTTCATATCAATGAAAAGTGTCACCCACCAATAAATTACCTCTTGCATTATCTCTTTTCTATTCTACTCTATTTTAGTTAGTTTCTAGTTCTAAAATTCAACATGGTATTAGAGCATTTTTTGTCTTGAGGGACCTGTGAGATGAGTGAAACTAAAACACAAACTAATTTACAACCCAGAATTACAACAAAAATTACAACCATCTTCAAGCAATGGAGATTGAAACACAACTGTCTCAAGGTGCACCACCAATTTTTGATGGTGAAAACTATCAAGTTTGGGATGTTCGAATGAAAGCTCATCATGATGCTATAGATGTTTGAGAAGCTGTGGAGGAAGACAATGAAGTGCCTCCATTGTTAACAAATCCTACAATGACTCAAATCAAGATGCATAAAAAAAGGAAAAATAGTAACAAGATCGATAACAACAACAACAACAACAGAAGCAATGATAATTCATATCCACATGCCCACATTGTAAAAAGGCAAATCATCCACAAAGAAAATGTTAGTGGAGACCTGGTATCAAATGCAGAAAATGTGGACAAATTGGACATATGAAGAAGATTTGTAAGTCACAAAATGAAGAGGCAAAATCGGCAACTAAGCATCATCAAGAGGATGAATTATTTTGACATTAAAGCTTTGCAACTCCTAAGTCAAGGACGAGTTTGTTGAAAAATTCCTTAGGTTTGCAGATTATTACGAAATAAATAGTCAAATTGACTAAGTCAAATTTGATTATGATATTTAGTGCTTGATTTTAGGAATCAGATTAGAGATATTTTTATGATAGGTAGCAAATAAATAAGATAAAGATAAGATTTATTATCTGTTAAGATAAAGTTGTTATCTATTAAGATTTAAACTTTTACATTTTTGATTTGTTTGGTTAATCTTTACCTTTTATTGCCTATATATTTAGGCTTTCATTTCAATGAAAAGTGTAACATATTAATAAATTACTTCTTGCATTATCTCTTTACTATTCTACTCTATTTTAATTAATTTCTGGTTCTAAAATTCAACAGAGTTATCTGAAGGTAAGTTTTCACCAAAATGTACAAAGGAGTTAGGATAGTGTTGCATCCATAAAGAGTTGACTACAGAACGATCCAATTATTTTTGAAAGAGTAAGTTTCTCTGCTGGTTGTTTGACCAAGTAAGGAGTCGTTCGGTATAAGTAAGATCCTCCAAGCCCATCCGAGCTAAAAAATTAGACAGCTCCTTTGTTAGACCAAGATTAAACCGCCGGCCTCCCTCAATTTCATCCGAAGACAAAAAACAATTGAAATCTCCCACAACAAGCCAAGGATTAGAAATCGTAAGCTGAAGAGTTGTTAAATCCTGCCATAACTTAGCCCTTTGGAAGCCAAAATTGGAAGCATATACAAGAGAAATCTCAAATACAGCTGAACTACCTTGAAACTGGCAATGGCAATGAATAAACTGATCAGATTCTTGCATGGTTTGAACCCCAATCATTTCCGTGTTATAAAGGCAAATACTGGATTCATGTTTACTACTAATATGCATAGAGAAGTCGTGCTCATTTGTCAGAAATATGACTTTCTGTCAGGGGATCAGTTTGATTTACCCACTTGGTTTAAGTTATGTTGGCTGAATTTGTTGGAATCTGCAACATATCTGTCAATTTTGTGAAGATTGATACGGGTTTATTGGACTAAATTAGTAATTAACATGATGGAATTCTGCAACAATCAAAATGTCTGAGGCTTCAGAATGCAGTTGACTGAAGGAGATTCATATATGTGAAAAACTTTTTGCTTCATCAGAAGTTTCTATTTACATTTAGCATATATCAGCCATGCAAAATTGTTTCAACTCATTAGGTGGCAAGTTGTAGTGCCTTCTTTATGATCTGCTTGAGCTAGAAGTGATACAAATGAAAGTTTCTTCTGAGCAGTGAATTGTTAAGCCGCCCATTGGATGATTGAATTCAAACACTTCTTCAGCCATATTCAACAAGCCTTGAAATGGAGGCTGGTTCAAGTATGACAGTGGAACAACAAACCTCTTTTTTTCTGTTTTCCCAACATAAACTGCTAAGAACCCTTTTGGTACATTCAAAGATGTTGAATCTGTTTTATTTGCAGCCAGTGAAGATCGTCTAAGAATTTGCTTAGAAAGGCCACCAGGCAAATGAACACCCATTATTTCTTCTTACTGAAAGCTGAAGAAGAGGAAAGTTGGATGAAGGAACAAGTTCTCTATAGTGTTTCTTTGAGGAAAGGTTCTAGTGCAGAAAATGTCAAATCGCTGGTGTGGTGAGTTGTGATTGCACTTGCGGGTATATATAAACCAATTGGCTTGATAATAATCCTCAAGAGCATAGAGTAAGTGGCTGATAATGGTCTGTAGTCAGACATAACTGATAAAGTATCACATGATGTTGTCTTTCAACCAATCTACACATTTAGGTGAATGAAAGAGTAACCTTCATTTTTTGTGCTTGATAGTACAAACACAATATGGCCTACAAACAAAGTAGATAGGCCAATTGAAGAGAAATCTATGACTCTGGAGACTTGCTTGTCCATCTACATATCCATTATCAACAACTAATTAGGTGACGTTTGCATAACCACAACTGGATGATGCTTCCAAGTAACATTTCAACAACCGAATTGAACATGCTAAAGACAACTAATAGAAATTGTGTACTGAAATGAAAGCAGATCGAAGAACAGACAAGTGGGATATTGGATTCAAACTACAAATCCTGAGTGTAGAAGGGAAAGAACTTGTGAACCAAACATTTACGTGCCTTTGTCTTAAGGAATGGTATCCTTCCTTCACTTGTTTATTAAGGTCCCACTTGCCAAATTGACATGCATCACTGATCACTGTAATAATAGCTCTGGTATGCTCTTTATTATGTCTGCAAAATTTAGTCATTAAGGACAGTGCTTGAATTCACTTGTCTCAAGCATGCTCATAATTCGGCACCGACTTGGTTATGCATATATTAACAACTACACAAGGTATCAATTCTTAAGCTGGGCATATGTTGTTTTGGTTTAGGTATAGAGTCAATCATGGTTTATAAGATATGTTGTCATGAAGATGATAAGTTGAAAGACAATAACATGTGATGCTTCTATGAGCTATGTCCCAAGCAGACTCCAGCAAACTATTTTCTAAGTAAATTGTCATGTTGGTTTATCTCAAAGATATTTCATCTATATATACCAACGTATCGAGTCACTTACAACTCAAGCATTTGCATCCTAGCAATAGCCAGTACAAGAAAGAATACATCTTCAACTTACTTCTTTATCCATTTCTTTCAAACCCAAACATCTGCATATAGGAAATGGGTTTCCATTTACCTGTTGCTCTTGCGAAGCAAATTGTTCGATCAGTATCAACTATTAGCAGAGCATCCTCAATTTCTTCAGATGCACCAAAAGGCTTTTTAGCAGTTTATGTTGGTGAGTCCAAAAAGAAACGTTTTTTGGTACCAATATCCTACCTGAATCAGCCTGCTTTTCAAGATTTGTTAGTCATGGCAGAAGAGGAGTTTGGATTTGCTCATCTAATGGGTAGTTTAACGATACCTTGCAAAGAAGATACATTCTTTGATGTTATCTCCAACTTCAGTAGATCATGAGAAAAGGCAATCAAACTAGCTACAGAAAATTTTGTACCACAGAAACTGGGCAGTTAATGTATATATTGTATCATTTGTAGGATCAAAGAATTTAAGGAAATGACAAGCTACTTTAGAGATATCTCTTGAGCTTTACATTTTTCTTCCATCTTCATTTATTTATTAGACTCTTTTCATATTTCAGTACTTTTTCTTTATTTGAATAGAAGATGAACTGAGTACTAAATCTGCTGCTCAGAAGATATGCACCACTTTTGTTTGCTAACCTAGCTATTGCTACTTCAATATCCTTTACAACTTCTGTTTCTTTTTTTTCCATCTTAAGGATATTATTACCTCTATCTCAACTTAAACTGGGTCTATCTCCACCAATTTCGTTACAGTAAGTTTGTCTGGGAACAGATAGGCTCTATGGGAAGTGGCATTGCCCTTGCTTCAAGTGCTCTTCACAAGGCTTTGTCTAGCAGTTTCATAATTTTTATGATACGTTCATGAGGTTGCCTTTCACCTAATGCATTAAATGGCTCTCCTTGATTCCTATGCAGAAATGCCAAGTCACTCTGTTGTCCACAACTCAGAACACTTGAACTCACCCATACTGTTGTTTAGTATACTGACTCTGTTACTACTTATTTTGAGAAGAAGATTTCATGAGGTATCACTGCTCAATGTTCAAATTCTGTCACAGCATGCATCCAAGTGAAAAGAAGCCTACTTTAGACATCTTTAAAACTTCTCTAGGCTTTTATGATATGAATGAAATTGTATATGCATCTTATTGGAAGTCTCACTGAAACAAATTCATCAAGATTACGTCAAGATATTATTGCAGTTCCCAGTTATGTATACTTCCTCAGCATAAATATGAGCAGTTCTCACATGAATTATTGATCAGAGCGACAACATGTCTTTTTTGTCCCTGTCCGTGTTTCCCAGAAGTTAACAGATTTAGAATGACTGTAAGAGACTGGAGCAAACCAAGACCAAAAAATCTTGACAGATCTTCAACAGAAAGCCAAAACTTTCTGTGATCTTATGGAAGAAGATTAAATGTAAAAGTTACTGGACTCAAGGAACAGGACATGAAATTCAGCACCTGATTACTTGCCTGGTGAATATTGAAACACAAAACTATTGGCACCTATAGAAGAAAGTGAAAAAGCAGTTTGATTCAATTTCTGACCTCTCCACTCAGACTTCCCATTTTTCCTGACAATTGGTAAGGCTACGGTTCAGTTAATGAGACAGTTGAGTTTCTGCATAGTGGAGAATGCAAACATTTTTGCAGACCAGTATAGGTATAACAGTATTTTATTTGTGTGAGAAATTTTTGCTTCTGTACAAGTTATGTTTACAATTGTCATTTCGACCATACAAAATTCAAAATTGCCCGAAGAAGGTAAATATTTTTGTCCTATGATATACTCAAGCTAGAGGTGACATGGATGAAAGTTTCTTCTCTGCAAGGAATTGTCAATCCACCCATTGGATGATTGAATTCGAACTCCTCTTCAGCTATACTCAGCAAACTTTGGAAACTAGGCTGGTTCAGGTACGAAACTGGAACTACAAATCTCTTCATTTCAGCCTTCCCAACATAAACTGCTAGGAAACCTTTTGGAACTTCCCGAGATGATGAAGTTGTTCTTTTTGCATGTAGTACAGATCGTCTGAGAACTTGCTTAGCAAAACCACTCAGCAAACGGATACCCATGATTTCTTCTTCGTGTTTCAAAAGCTTTATAAAACTTGTTACTCGAGGGAACAAAAGCTTAGGAGGACTTGTTTATCAAGGAAACCTACTAGATAGAATGTGTTGGTGAGATGGCATGTTAAGTTGTGGTTACAATTGCTGGTATATATAGCCAAACTGCTCTGTAAGCAATCCTCAAAAATGTAGTGGTTGGCTAACAATTATTTTCTGTCTATAGTCCAGACATGGCTGTTAGATTATCACATGTTCTTGTCTTTCAATCGAAGGGACAAACAAAGTATGTCCCACAAGCTGGAATAAGAAGGCTAGCAGTGGAAAAGACTAAGCGACCTTGATGACTTACTTGTCCATCTCCATAATCGACATCTACATATGAACTTGGATGGCCTCTCCATTAGCATACGGTTGAAACAATTGCAAGGTATTTCCAGGTAACATTCCAACCACCGGACATGCTTGTAAGAAGTAGAATATAGTAGGAAACTAGATTCAACTACATATCATGACTGTTGAAGGGAAAGAGTTAGTGGACCAAATCATAAACCATAATAATGGTCAAAATGGAATCACTTTTTATTTTGCTATTCTATCGAAGACTCTCTCAATCATAAGTCTTAAGTTAAGTGGAATTTCTCAATTCCTTTTCAGTTGTATCTGTTGCAAATTCGAATTTGAGTAACAAATTCTCTTTATTCCGCCGTTCATACAGCCCCCTTCCACAAGCCGTTAGTGAATTAGTGGACCAAATCATAAACATTCCATTTCTCAGTTTTTCACTTCATTTCAACATGCAAATCTGCATCTAACTGATTTGATGCCTTTGTCAAAGGTTTATTATCCTTCCCTTGCAGTTCTTTTGGAGATATCCTCAATTATCAAATTGGAATACAGCACTATCCATAGGAACAAAAGCTCAGGTATCCCAAAAGCCTGCAATAGATTTGTAGGATGGAAGAAACTGCAAGTCAATACAAGGATACAAGTAATGAAAGTAGCAACAATTGCTAATTGATGGTTGAATTGAATTGCATATTCCCAAGATCTTGATGTGTTTTACAACACCAGAAGAGGACCTCCTTATATTAAATTCACATGGCAGTGAATTTACTGAAAGCTAGTGGTTTCTAAAGCTCGCATATAGCTTGACATAGAACCAAAATAAGAATATAATGGAACAAAATTTAATATTCCCTATTCTTGATTTCTCTTTTTCTACTAAATAGCATCTATTCCTTCAATTTTGTTAGAATATCTAAAAAGCTTATATCTGCAACGAGGGTTTGTAACCATACACTTGTGTCTGACAAATTTTAGTCATTCAGGACTGTGTTTTAATTGACTTGTCTCAAGAATGTCCACATTCTAGGACCACTTGGTTATTCATATATATCAACAATGACATCAAATATCTAATTTTGATTCGTAATCTTCAGCTGGACCTCTGTTGTCTTCTAAGAATAGTTGCGGGGTCATGGTATATGACAGAAATAATATGTAAGTTTATTAAGTCCAAAGACAATATGATGTGATGCATCATGAGCTATGTCCCAAGCAGACTCCAGGAAATGATTCTCCCAGTAAACATCACATTGGTTTATCTACAGGATATATATATATCCGCATACTGGAACACACTCTAACTCACACAGCATCCTAGGAATAGCGAGTACAAGAATCAATTCCTCTAACAAGTCATTATTTGCAATAATAGGAAAGGATGGGATTTGGTTTGCAGGGTATTCTTGTACATCAAATTGTTCGGTCAGTATTGGCAATTAGCAGAACATCTTTAGATGTACCAAAAGGTTATTTAGCAGTGAAAAATATGTTGGTGAGTATAAAAAGAAACGACTTTTCGTGCAAGTATCCTACCTGAATCGGCTTGCATTTAAAGATTTGCTGAGCTAGGCTGAAAAGGAGTTTGGATTTGATCGTCGGATGGGTGGTTTGACAAAACACTGCAAAGAAGATAAGTTCTTCATGTTATCTCCAGCTGCAGTGGAGTATGAGGAAAAGGCAATACACTAGCCACAGACGCAATTTTGTATCACAGAAACTGGATAGCCAATGTACTTTTTTTTTTAATAGGATCAGATGAAGTTTACCAAATGAGAGAAACGAATTAGATTGTTGCATTCTGCTTTCCATGGTTCTCCTATGTTTATCTATCCATTTTAAGCATTTCTTATCATATTACTGTTTCATTTTCTTCAAAATAGTAGAATAACTGTGCACCAAAAATATTGTTCGGAAGATCTCCGCCACTTCCAATAGAACACTCTTAGCAAGCCTAGACATAATGTGACAGACAATGTCTCTGTTTAAAATAGGTAGCTTCCAGCCTGAAATGATTCAAGTGCCCCTACTATTATAATTACTTTCTTTGTTCTTAACATGTCTGATATGCTTTAACAAAACAAAAGTTTGGAGCTTTCTTGAGGCTAGCATTATCTCTCTTAACATGGACAAAATGAGTTGTGTGTTCCTGCTTGGATGTCTAGAAATCGTTATAGAGCCACATATTGGCTCCAACTGCACCAAATCTGCTTGCAACTTGTTTCTCTGAAAGCAGGTGGGTTCTATAGAGAGTGGCATTGACACACGATTTATGTGCTCTTCACAAGGCTTTGTCTACCAGTTTCACAATGCTGCTGTTCTTGGCTCATATAAGGCATCGAAATTCTTTGTCGGGTAAGTTTTGACCCGCAAGAGAAGGCGCAACGATCTGGGAAATTCCTGTTGTGTACAACTGAGAATACGTGACTTATCTTTATACCCTTCTGCTACTGTTCACTCTCAGAAGACAAGAGTTCAGGAGTTACTGCTGCATATTTCTCCAGTTCTATCACAAATTACTAAGTCCAACTAGTAAGAAGCCTACTTATACATCTATAACCATCTTTAGGTTTCTATGATAACAACAAGAAATCTTTTGTCACTTGGATTAAGTTGAAGTTTCTGACTAGACTAAGAGCTCACTTATCTTTGAAATTTCAGAAGCTCATGATCCAAAAGCCAACAGCTTTATGTAAATAAGATCTATTCTAGTCAAATTGAAAGCAACTTCCAAGCAGGTCTCATGGCCACCTTCTCAGTTGTTTAAGTATGTTTCTAACAAGCTACTATGAAATATAAGAACAATCATGGATTGTCTGCAGAATGTAACCAATCCAACAGCCATTTGGTTCTGCATCTATTCTCATCATTCCTTATCCGATCTAAAGCTTGTGTTGTCCTCTATAGGCCTAACATTTTATTTGTGGGACATGCAGAGTTTCAACATGAAAAGCCATATGTAGACTTAAGACTTCTCTGTCTCCTTTACTTCGTTCTTGTTCAAAGACAAGAGCATGTGATGACTTCTCGTAGTTGTCTCAAGCCGACCGATAAGTACTATTAGTGGCCATTGATGACTTTTGGCTTGTGTTATCCTCAGTATATATTGACAGGCTTAGTTTCAGAACCATCACAACCCAAGTCTTGGCATTCTCAACTAGTACATTTCCTTAACCACCAAACCTGTTAACATTCTTTCCATTGATTCACTCACTTAAAGCAATTCAACCAAGTAACAATGGCTATTCGTTTGCTTGGTGTTCTTTCCAAACAAGGCCTCCGCGGATCTTTTTCGGGAAGTAAATCTGCTTCAAGATGTTTAGATGTACCTAGAGGTTTCTTGGCAGTTTATGTTGGGGAAACTGCGAAGAAAAGATTTGTGGTTCCAGTATCCTACTTGAACCACCCTGCATTTCAAGATTTACTCAGCAGAGCTGAAGAGGAGTTTGGTTTTGATCATCCAATGGGTGGTTTGACAATTCCTTGCAGTAAAGAGATATTCATTAATGTCACTTCTAGCTTGAGTAGGTGATGAACATATGGAGAAAACTAACCCATACCACAATTTTGTACAATACAAACTGAAAGTTCAATGTAATTTCATTTTCAAACTGCATAAATGTAAAATAGTGATTTTTCCTTATGTTGCTGCTTTTCTTCAAATGTTACTGCAATGTTTCAAAAGATCCAATGTTTTTACAGAACGGATTTCTTTCATTTTCAAAATCCGAAGATCTTTCGTTTCATTGTCGGAAAGAGGGAATTCCTTCAAATTTTGAGCAATTGCTCCCTCCATTCAATTGTGATTAAAATCATTCTTAATTCTCAACTCTGGGTAAACTTGATATTAGATAATACTAGTAATCAACAACTTAGAACAGTCTCACAGTATGTTTTTTTTCTCCTTCTTTACTTGAAATGATCTTCCATGTAAGTTGATAGCTTCATCCCTTCGTTTCATCTGTCCAAATGGCAATTTGGTTTTTTAATGGAACAGTTCACAAGGAAAACTTTCCTACTTTCTTCTCATAATTTTATCATCTAGAAGATTAAAATGTCATTTGATTGTTCTGAAATCTGGATTTGGATCTTGGAGTTCAACTTGTTCTTCAAAAGATGAGTGTTCAAACATATAGTGGCATTCCTAAAAGCTACAAGCTTCAAATGCTATTGACAGGCATGCTGTGATAAGAAAATGTTGCAAACAAAGCTGTCCAGAAAATTAGCTATCTAGAAATTTGTGAAATGTGCAAGCTGTCCATTTTGCTGGAAATGCAACACCTAGGTTGTTCGGTGACGTTCCAGCACCTTGAGACAGCATGGTAATGACACATCGGCACGGAAAATTGCTAGTGAACATTGTCAACAGATAGACTGAAAGCTGAGAAAAACACAAACTCAAAACACTTAGAACGTTGGTAGCTTTGAACTTTGTCCAATTTTGTATGAAAAAATTTGGACAAATTAACTATTTTTTGTTGTTATCTAGTAACCAGTTCTAGACAGATTTGCATGATTCATGCTGTTGAGTATAAAGCAGTCTATTCTAAACTTTGTAAGTACTTGTTGTACATCAATGAAGTCTCATTATATTATATTCCATGGTAGTGTTTACTCTCTCAGAATTTCATCAACAGAAATGTCCATAACGTTTAGCTTGATGCAAATTAGTATAGACATAGGACTTACATTTTGCCCAACCTCAACTAGACCCTGTAACACAAGGGACATGCTCTAACCAAGATCCCACTTTGATGGAAGAAAGCAACATGTCAGGTTTGTATGATGTAACAAATCCATACATCTTAATGGAGTTCTTAAGAAATTTGGTAATAAGGCTTCACATCCTTACCAACAATACCATACTTGATGTCTGGTGCATGTTCTGTTTTCTGCTAACATGATGATAACAATTTATTTCTATACTAAATTAGTTAGAGTTGGTAATCTCGGGTCAGGCTCTAACTAGGGCTTTACAGCTCGGTCAACCAAGAAAAAAACTATGCTGTTTCGTTTAGTCTGAAACCTAGCTAAACTTTGGCCTATGGGGCTTCTCCGACCCCAATCAAGCTTCAAGCTGACTGTGTCGGGCTCGACTTACCTTGTCGTCATCCATAAAGTTAGTCTCTTACATGGAAGACTCATTTCAGTTTGGCTAATGTGTGGTAACTAACTAGCAAACTCATTCACTACCAAAACTGTCATGGTCAGTTGAGGAGACAGATCCATGTGATGATTCAGCTGTCTTTGTCTCCGAGTAAATCCTAGTAGGAGGTTGCTTTCCTCTGAATCACACATAAGGTTTTCCACATAAATTCTATATATACACATATGGATCACTACACAAGCCTGCAACTTCAATTCAAGTACACACATTCACTATCCACAAAACTAATCTCTCCTCTATTCAAGTTCACTGCAGTTTTCTTCATCTTCCTGACGTGTAAAATAATGGCTATTCGTTTTCCAAGAATTCTGAATGCCAAGCACATCCTTCGCAGGTCGAATCTGCTTGGAAACCAATCATCTTCAGTAATTCCCGACGTTCCGAAGGGCTGTTTTGCTGTCTATGTTGGAGAGAATCAAAAGAAGAGGTTCATAGTTCCGTTATCATTCTTGAATCAACCTTCATTCCAAGAGTTACTCAGAAGGGCAGAGGAAGAATTCGGTTTCGATCATCCCATGGGCGGTCTTACTCTTCCCTGCAGAGAAGACATCTTTGTTAGCATCATCTCAGGCTCAAGTTCAACATAGTCTTTAATAAGTAGAAACAGTTTTGTAAACACATAAGCAACTAACACAACTTATTGTAACTGCCTCACAATTTGTTCATCAATCAAATTGAAGAATAATTTGGTGCAATTTTTTGCTTCCTTTTCCCATTATCAGTTATCGCCATAACCTCTTATTTGCATTTTAACTGGATACTCTGCAACTACAAGAGAAACTATTGAATGAATCAGTAACTTAAACCACAATAGATACATTATGTTGTATGTGTGGAAGGGTGTGAATCATGGCTGTCATATTGCAGAAAGTCTCAAGACTAGATTTCAATGAAGTTAGATGTGAAATATCACGTGGGTAGTGAGTATTAGACTTTCATATCAAAAAGAAGAGAAAAGGTAAAAGTTTCTACAAGTTCATGGAAAAGATTACTAATCAACTTTCTAAATAGCTATTTCCAGGCAAGTGATTATCTTAAACTTGAATTGGATTTGTTGTGGACCAGTATCCTGATTAGTATAGGCAAATGATGAAGTATTTATCCTATTCAATAGTGAAGGTAATCCTGACTAGTTCATGAAGCTTGCAAAGGGATCATCTTGTTCATTCAAAGCACTAATATCAATGGATTAATCTCTATGACCTAGATGTGTTGTACTAAAGAGGTAAAGATCTTTTCTGATACTCTCACAGTTTCCATTCATGAACAGTTTCACTTCCACAGCTGGATTATGTTATGTTGCTTCTGAATTCTGCCTGCACTGGAGTCCAAGAATAGGCTGTCCCAAAGTGTCCCTAATCAAGAAGGCACTTAATTTTACTTCACACGCTAAATGTCCCCACCATTTATGTCCCCACCATTTACATGAACATTGAGTCTACCTGTCAATTTCCAATCTTTAGCAGGTTCTGAATGGAAGCAAGAATCCTGAGTCCTTACATTTTCTGTTGTTGGAAGACAAGACCATGTGATACCCTCATGGAATGTTTCAAGCAGACCACAGCCAAATGATTCTTGGCCACTTACTCCAAACTCTAATTCACTCTCGTCACATAGTTTCATCTATATGTACAATGCTTGGCGCACAGAATACTCACTCCAAGTCGTCACATTCTCAAGCATTTTGCTTTTCCCGCAGCAGAAAACAGAATTTCCGCTCTTGTGAACCTTCTTTTACTCTAGTTACTTGCACCAAGACAAGATGGCTATTCGCCTTCCTGGAGTTCTTGCGAAACAAGGTCTCCGACGATCAGTGTCTGGAAACAAATCTGCCTCAAAATGTTTACCTGTGCCTAAAGGTTTCTTAGCTGTTTATGTTGGGGAAGCTGAGAAGAAAAGGTTCATAGTTCCAGTTTCATACTTGAACCACTCTTCATTTCAAGATTTGCTCAGTAGAGCTGAAGAGGAATTTGGTTTTGATCATCCAATGGGCGGTTTGACGATTCCCTGTGATGAAGATACTTTCCTTGACGTCACTTCTAGCTTGAGAAGATCATAAGAGATTGAAACTAGACCCACAAGGCAATTTTATAGAGCTAGAACTGCCAATTCATTGTACATACTTTGACATCAATACTAAATGAAATTGTTCCTTTGCTTAAATTTTTGGTCCTCTTCTAACACACACATTGAAGTTGATAGTTAGAGATTTACATTATCTTATATGTATCTGTTACTCACAATCAATCAGTTGACCATGTGAATATCATAAACAGAATCATGCTACCTCTTATCTGATGGTTGATTTCAGATAAGCAGGCAATTAACTGAATAATTTCCTCTTCAACTTCATCACTGAAACTAGATATTTATTTATGCAGAAGAACAGTTGAGGCAGGTCCTTTCAACCAAATTTCAGTGTTAGATCTTCCCATGAGATGAATTCTCTCTGCAATTTAGAGAAAGATGGAGGATGTCTCATTTTGACAATTCAGGAGATATCTGCACAAATGTTGATTACTATTTGTCAGAAAATGAACTCTGAAATAAAAAAAAGAGAGATCCTACCTTTAATGTGCAAACTCTAACAGAAGAAATAAATCTCAAATCTTGATAGAAGAACTGCAGAATGGAACTGTTTACATTCCCTACTTCTCCTATGAATAGGGTAATTCAATCTCAAGTTATTCCTTTTTCATATTTTTATCTTGCAGTTTCCTTAGAACAATGAATTCCATGTTCCACCAACCATCAAATAACAGGTCTTCAAAACTTGCAAGTCAGTAAATGTTTATTCAATCTTGTTTAGACAAAACACTGAAGTTTAGTTGTATATGTTGAAAATTTTGACGGGCTCGATACAAGGAGGAGTGCATGAGAGAGAGAGAGAGAGAGAGAATGGATTGGGGTTGGACTAGGAGGCCCATTACCAAAATGCCCTAAGGCAATTTGGTTTGGCTCCATTTTGGCCTATAAGTCCTTCTCTTCTTCTTCTCCATTCCAATATTGGATTTCTCCTATTTCAATATCCCAACACTCCCCCTCAAGTCCAATTGGCATGTCCAGTTGTGACTTGCCTTCAATTTTTCTATTTCTTTCTTTTTTTTTCTTCTTTTCTTTTTTCTTCTTCTTTGGGCCTTTTTTTTGTTTTTTGTTTGTTTTTACTTTGCCTGAGCTTATGTTCACTTGGAGTCTCAGAGGCCACATGTCTGTCTTGGGCTTGTACTCTTGTTGAACCTCAGAGGCTACATATTCATCTCTTTTCTTCTCGCCTATCTGGGTCTTTCTCACTGTACCTTCTTCATTGGGCTTCAAGTTTTGGACCGCAGGTCCATTGGTTCTTCATTTTTTGGGCTTCAGGTCTTGGGCCGCAAGTTCATTGTGAGTCTTCCTTACTGAGCCTTCTTTCATTGGGCTTCAATCTTCTTCATTAGGCTTTCAGGTCTTCTTCATATTTGGGCTTCAGGTCTTGGGTCACAGGTCCATTTATCTTTATGCCTGGGTCTTCTTCACTGAGCCTTCTTTCATTGGGCTTCAATTTTAGGCCTCAGGTCCAACCCGCCAAGATTTTGAGGATCTTCATGGGCCGAAACAAAGCCGATGGGCTCTGATACCTTGTTGAAAAATTTGACGAGCCTGATACAAGGAGGAGTGCATGAGAGAGAGAGAGAGCATGGATTGAGGTTAGACTAGGAGGCCCACTACCAAAATGCCCTAAATCAATTTAGTTTAGCTCCATTTTGGCTTATAAGTTCTTCTCTTCTTCTTCTCCTTTTTAATATGGGATTTCTTCTATTTCAATATTCCAACAGTATAAGAGCAAAATTTATAAGAAAAAGGACCCTTTTACCATTACCGTACTGAAATAAGGTACACAACTGGTAAACAGTCCCTTTTTCTTACAAGTTCTGTTCTTAGGCAACTTAACTTTACAGCTGGATTCTCATATCTTGCTTGTGCATTCTGCTTTTTTCTGATTCAATGAATAGGTTGTCCCAGCATGTCTTCCAATCAAGCAATCACTTAGTTTTAAGTCTTTATCTGGTCCTCCATAGGCTTAATTTCTTCTGCGATAGGACATGTTATAGATTTTGACACCATTGAAAGTTGTTGGAATCTTCTCAATCTTTATACTTGTTATTGTATGAACACAATCTGACATGTGATATCCTCATGAACAATGTCTCAAGCAAGCCCCAGCCAGATGATTCTTGGCCACTAACCACAGACCCTACATGATCTACATTACATAAGGTCACCTATATATAAATGTTTGGCTCACAAACAACTCACTCCAAGTCTTGAAGTTCTCAAACATTTAGTTTTTCCTTGAGCAGTAAACTACTATCAAAGCACTTTTCTTCTAAACCTTCCAACACTTTAAGATGGCTATTCGTTTGCCTGGTGTTCTTGCTACACAAGGTCTCAGACGATCTTTATCTAGGAACAAATCTGCTTCAAGATGCTTAGATGTACCTAAAGGTTTCCTGGCTGTTTATGTTGCAGAAGCTGAGAAGAAGAGATTTGTGGTTCCAGTTGCATACTTGAACCAACCTGCATTCCAAGATTTGCTCAGCAGAGCTGACAAGGAGTTCGGTTTCAATCATCCAACGGGTGGTTTGACAATTCCCTGCGGTGAAGATTGTTTCCTTGGTGTCACTTCTAGCTTCAGTAGATCATAAGAGATTGAAAACTAACCCCACAAGGATAATTTTGTAGAGCTTGAAACTGTTAATTCAACGTATATACATCAAAATGAATACAAATGAGAAGAGTTTCTTCATTTCAATTTTGTTTGATATGTTCTCAGAATAGTTGCAGTTTGATAAAGAAACAAAATATGTTATAGTTTTTCAGGAAATGGGCTATGGAAAAAAAATCCTATCTTTAATGTACAAAATTGAAGACACTTGGTTTGATATAACAGAAAAGTTCATCTCACATTTAATGGACGTGTCTTTTACGACACTGATCCACAAGCCAAGCATACCTGACCTGATCACCAGAAGAAAACAAATTTATGCATTTTTTACCCTCCCAATGAACTCTCCTGCTTAACTTGATTGACGTATTCCTATAAAACAATGTCGGAGGTAGTTCCGATTTAAGCACTCCGATGCTTAAGTTAGTTTATGTTTTTCTAGATAAAACAGTTGAGAGTGAAATGTTGTTTTGCTTGTTCACCTCCTCCTTTTCCTTATACCTTTCTTATAGTCACTCTCACGTGTTCAGGTCTGGGACACCGCATGTCACTGAGGACCTATGTAGCACGACACGGCAAAATGGAGCCGTGTCCGTGTGTCGGACACGTGTTTGTGTCGGACACCCACTGACATGCGGCCATACTTGTCAGAATTAAAAAATAATTTTTTCAGCTCTGACATGGCTCAGACATGTCTGGAGACCACTCGGACACGACTTAATAGAATATATGTTCCATGTTTTTTGAGAGGGGCTTATAAAGTACCAAATATGTATGAACTATCAAGATGTTGGAAGTCTTGAAACACATCAATCAATATATATCAT
>JAOTAY010000190.1:40124110-40147395 GCA_025629805.1 Erythroxylum baracoense | reverse complement strand
TTTACAGCTGGATTCTCATATCTTGCTTGTGCATTCTGCTTTTTTCTGATTCAATGAATAGGTTGTCCCAGCATGTCCACCAATCAAGCAATCACTTAGTTTTAAGTCTTTATCTGGTCCTACGATAAAGACTTAATTTCCTCTGCGCTTGGACATGTTATAGATATTGACACCACTGAAAGAAGTTAGAATCTTCTCAATCTTTATACCTGTTGTTGTATGAACACAATCTGACAATGCCATGTGATATCCTCATGAACAATGTCTCAAACAAGCCCCAGCCAGATGATTCTTGGCCACTAACCACAGACCCTACATCATCTACATTACATAAGGTCACCTATATATACATGTTTCGCTCACAAACAACTCACTCCAAGCCTTGAAGTTCTCAAACATTTAGTTTTTCCTTGAGCACTAAACTACTATCAAAGCACTTTTCTCCTAAACCTTCCAACACTTTAAGATGGCTATTCGTTTGCCTGGTGTTCATGCTAAACAAGGTCTCAGACGATCTTTATTTAGGAACAAATATGCTTCAAGATGCTTAGATGTACCTAAAGGTTTCTTGGCTGTTTATGTTGGAGAAGCTGAGAAGAAGAGATTTGTGTTTCCAATTGCATACTTGAACCAACCTGCATTCCAAGATTTGCTCAACAGAGCTGAAGAGGAGTTCGGTTTCAATCATCCAACTGGTGGTTTGACAATTCCCTGCAGTGAAGATTGTTTCCTTGATGTCACTTCTAGCTTCAGTAGATCATAAGAGATTGAAAACTAACTCCACAGGGAAAATTTTGTAGGGCTTGAAACTGTTAATTCAATGTGTATACTTCAAAATGAATAAAAATGAGAAGAGTTTCTTCATTTCAATTTTATTTGATATGTTCTCAGAATAGTTGCAGCTTGATAAAGAAACAAAATCTGTTACAGTTTTTCAGGAAATGGGCTATGGAAAAAAGTCATATCTTTAATGTACAAAATTGAAGACACTTGGTTTAATATAACAGAAAAGTTCATCTCACATTTAATGGATGTGTATTTTACGACACTGATCCACAAGCCAAGCATACCTGACCTGATCACCAGAAGAAACCAAATTTATGCATTTTTTACCCTCCCAGTGAACTCTCCTGCTTAACTTGATTGACGTATTCCTATAAAACAATGTTGGAGGTAGTTCCGATTTAAGCACTCCGATGCTTAAGTTAGTTTCTGTATAAATCAGTTGAGAGTGAAATGTTGTTTTGCTTGTTCACCTCCTTCTTTTCCTTCTTTCTTAATAGTCACTCTCACATGTGTTCAGGTCTGGGACATCGCATGTCACTGAAGACTCAGGGCTTGAGCTTCTCAACTATCATCGACGAACTGTCAAAAGACTCAGTATACGAGCCTTAAAACTGCCTTGGATAATGCTTGCCAACAAACTTACAAGTTCAATTAATGGAAGACATAACCATGTGACCTGCTCTGCTGCACATATGTACCTACCTTAATCACTCGCCATAACTAATCCATAATTCAGAATTGCCTCGTATCATCTCATACCACATACTCTACTTGATTGTCTCAAGCATGCCCAGAATCCATACGCAACTAAGTTTTCAGGCCATAGACTAATTGTCTATAACATGTTTCTAATCCAATCCAACTATTCTCTTCCATAGTTTTATTGGTCCCTCATTTCATGGCCGTGAACTTGTGGGGCATCTTCTTGTTGAAGGTGTAAATGCTGCATTTTTTAATTAGTTAGAAGACAGGACCATGTGGAACTTCATGACTTGTGGCTATAGCAGACCTGAAGTTGAGGAGTATTAGCCTCTAGCTTCAGATATTACAGAACCTACATCATCTATATATGATCAGCCAAGACAATCAAACACTACACAACTCAAGTTTTTACATATTCTACTTTCTACAGAGTCTCTTGAGTACTTCAGCTTAAACCACAAGCCACCTAGAAGCTTAAACCACAAGCCACCTAGAAGCTATTCTCTTCTAATCTTCTTCCACGGAAATTGCTTGCAAAAAGATCATGGCTATTCGTTTTGCTGGAAATTTTGCTAAACAAATCCTCCACCTATCAAGATCAACAACAAGCAAAGTTTATTCAGGATCATCAGAAATGCCAAAAGGTTTCTTAGCAGTTTATGTGGGGGAGACTGAAAAGAAGCGTTTTGTAGTTCCAGTATCCTATCTGAATCAGCTTTCTTTCCTAGATTTGCTCAGAAAAGCTGAAGAGGAATTTGGTTTTGACCATCCAATGGGTGGCCTGACAACTCCCTACAGAGAAGACACTTTCATCCATGTCACTTCAGGCTTGAGTAGATCGTAAAATAAGGCAGATAAACCATTCACAGAAAAACATACAATTTTTTCTGGCAGGAGTCTTTCCAGTTGTCTCTTTTTTTAGCTGAAAAGCTTTATCAGAACCGGAAATGTAAAACTGTTGTTTCTTTATTCACATTATTAAGAAGAAAAAGGCTGTAAAACATAATTGATCAGAAGTTGTATATTTTTTCATTAATTCTGTTTCATTGATACAGAGCCTAATTTATAGAATGATTATACGTAGTAGTTACTACAATTTAGGAACATGATGTGCACTACTAGTAGTTGGTTAGGCTTGATCCTACTATTAAAGGATAGGACCATGATCTCCTATTCGGTTACAACTTCTAATCTAACACACATGATCAATGATAAAATACTCAAATTTTCCATGATATAATCCCTTACAGTGTGACTACTTTTCATCGACTTTTTGTTCATATGAGATCCAGAACCTATAACCTCTGGATCTGTTAACTTGTAAGTGCCAAAATGGTTAATCCTAGCGCAAGAATGAACCAAAACGATCAGGAACCGAGTCCAGCTTTGCGAAAAAACTGAAACTATCAGGAACACCGCCTCATGCTTCGTGATAATCAAAGTGTTCCAAGTGTGATGCAATGTGTTGTGACAATATGAAAACACAAAACCCATACTGAATCAAATTTAGCATCAGGGCAATCACATTCAGAGTTCCTCAGGATACTCAGTTTCCATAACTTCTTTTGAAGCCTGCCTCATGCTTTGCATGCAATTCCTTCTCTAAAACTTTGGTTTCAGGCAAATATGTCAGGAAGTATTCTCGCTTTGCATGAATTCTGCATAGTTAACAAGAGATGTTGGTTTTTCCAACATCAACAATCTTTTGAATTTGTAAGCTATCTTCTTTAATGCCATCTTCCCTTTTCAGTAGAATTGTTTGGAATTTGGATATAGAGCTTGATATGCTAAGTTCTGTAAGGTTTTTTGTTTTTCTTCCTTAACACCTCTGTCAGTATGGGGCAAACCTTATCACTGCTTCTCGTCTGGACTATATAAGTTGTTTCTGTTTCAATTTTGCAATCCTGAGACAGGTTTCGGATTTGCAGGTTCCAATTCTTTTTTATGCACTTGATGTTAGAGCATTGATACAGTTTTTTGGTGAGGTAATCATTTAGCAGCAGCTGATAATACTCAAGTTTTCATCTGAATTGCTTCACTATTCTCTCTAAAATTTCAATAAACATATAACTATTTGAAATGCACCTGTACTTGAAACTACCCCTGATGTTATAGTATGTGCTTTTTGTGTGCCCATCAATCAGAATTTTTCTAACTATTTCTGGAAATTTGCAATGTAGTCTTCAACTTTTGAATGGATTTTCTTGATAGTTGCTTGCTGATGATAGCTCACAGGATTAACAGTCCGTATCAAGAAAGAATCCTACTTGTTATGATCCCAAATTTTCCTTTTTTGCTGCTTCTTTCAGTTGAACTCTTTATTTGATCGCCCGACCTCCAAACCTGAGAAACTCCATTGCTTCAGCTCTTGAAAGATTTCAACTTCTCTTTCAACAGAAGCACTTGTCTTCAGTTCTCAGAGTGGTTTTACAGCTTTCTATTACTAAAATTGGCACTAATTTGTTCTAGACTATTAATCCTGATGTGTGGTTTGCAAATATAGCATTCCTTTTTTCAACTCCACAAGTTCCTGAAATGCACAATCTCCAGTTCAGGTCATTAAGATGCAGAGTTTCTGTTCAGTGCAATAAACTTGAAGCCTGAAACCCTGGAACCTGGAGCCTGGAGCTTGGATCTCTTTTCAGTTCATATCGTAAGGTATTACAATCTCTTATGATATGTGGTTTGTAGTTATAGAATTCTTTTTTCCAACTCCAGAAGTCCCTGAAATGCGCACAGCAACTCCAATTCAGATCATTAAGATGCAGAGTTAATGTTCAGTGCACTAAACTTGAAGCCTGAAACCCTGGACCCTGGACCCTGGAGCCCTTTTCAGGTCATATCACAAGGTATTACTGAAACATGGGGTCACCTTTCTGGTCATTTTTATGGGGTCCTTTTGCATGTGGAGTCAAGACCATTTCAGTTCTTTTGTCACTCTCATGCTTTGTTTTGACAAATTCCAGGTACTACCCTATCCTTAATTCTCTCTAACCTGCTATGTTCTATTAGCTACATCATCAGGTTCATCTATATCCAGGCTCTTTCTACTCAAGGTCCTGATACTATCATTAATGTTTGTTCTACTGTCTCTGCAAGTTGTTCATGGAGTCCCTACTATAGAACAATCAGTACCTGATTTGATTGGTATTCAGTTTGATTAATTGATAATTACATGCCAGCCTGAGTTTTCTGGGCCATGTTAGAAATTCCTGACACTTTTCCTTACAATCCCATGTGAGTTTGATTCGTTTTGCTTTGTTTTAAATCTCTGTTGCATCACCATCAGTTTATCCCACTTCGGGTCCTACTAACTCTGCATTAAATCTCCCAAAATTTCTCAAAGTGGTGATGTTCTGAAAATTGTTCGGAAATTAATGTTTCTCTAGTTAGATATTAAAAAAATTACTGATGTTTCTTTTTTTTTTCCACCTTAATGCTTTATCGAACATCTAGTTAAAAGTAAGGTTACATAGTACAGGGCCTCCCTAAACTCTGCACTTCAGTGGGACTTTTACTGAATGTTTGTTGTTGTTATTGTTACTGTGTCACCACATCTTTAGGATAATATTTCAGGAGGTTCTTCTTTAGAAATGGAAGGCTGTGCCACGTTTAGTTCTTCACTTTCAGGAAACCTGATGGATGGTTATGAACGATACTGATAAGTTCTAAACAGGATTAGGAAGAAATTGGATTAGGACCATATTAGAATTTTTAATATGGTAGAGTATAGAGTCCATTAACAAGAATTAGACTTTGGTCAATAATTGCCAAAATAACTAGAACTAGTCAATTAGATAGTTGGCCCTACAACTTATAAATCTTTTAATATTTTCATGTTTAGTCAATATAGAATACTCTAACACTCCCCTTTAAGTGCAACTGGGACTGAACATCCAGTTGTCACTTGATAGTGATACAATAATAACTGGACCGGGCTGATAGAACTGGACATCCAGATGGACAATCGGGAGATTAATAATCCGGACCAAACTTGCTTTGATACCATATTAAAATTTTTAATATAGGTAGAATATAGAACTAATTAACAAGAATTGAGTCAACTATAGCCAAAAATAATTAGAACTAGTTAGTTGGATAATTGGACCAAACTACTTATAGACCCTTTAACATTTTCTTGTTTGGTTAATATAAGATACTTAAACACAAATGACTTTATATTTAGCGGGAACATCATATATCTTAAATTCATAACTAATACAAAGTCATTTGAGACTTCAGGACCAAATTTTAGTGAATTCATGTACAATTAGGAATATTACTTCAAACTTATCTTTTTTTGACGTGGAACAACTCTACTTGTGAATTTCCGACGCATGCTTCATATGGGCAAGTTACATATTTGTTCAAGAGAGAGTTTCCAAGTAAATTAACTTGGTAGTCATTGATACTAAAAGTTAACTTCGTTGTGTTACAGGTAGGGATAGTCATCGACTCGACTCGAAGCCTGATTCGGCCCGGTCCTACCTGAAATTAATGAGTCATGCTTACTCAGGCTTTAGGTTTTCAAACTGTCCCAATCAGAATGGCCACCACTAGTGAAAAAACGATGTCATTTTAGTCTTAAGTTAAAAAATGGGCTACCCAAATCGACATCATTTGAAGTCCATCTTATGGCAACCTCCTTAAAATGACATTATTTTAGCAAACTTTCTTAAAAATCACATCATTTTGGAAAACTTATCTAAAACATCGTCATTTTGGATAGTTCAAACATAGGATTGAACCGGACCAAACTTACAACGGTCGAATCAACCTGACTTGGCTCGTTACCATCCATCTTTAGTTGCAGAAGGGCTTCTAGAGGGAAAAGTAACATGGCATTCATATGCAAAACAAAGTCAAGGTCGTTATCATTTGGCTTGGCCAAGGGGTACACAGCAAAATGGTGGGGCTTTCTAGTCTCCTATTGTTGGGGCTTTCTAGTCTCCTATTGCCATTTTATATACTCTTTCAACTACTCTCCTTCACAGAACATACAACAATAACAACAACAAAAACAACAATTTAATAAAAAATTCTACTAATATATTAAATTTGGAGAGGTCTAATAATACATAATCTTGCTCCTAACTAATAGAGAAACTGCTTCTGATAAACTTTTTCATAGAACATGCATATACTATGCAATCTATGAGGGTTTCAGGAAAAATATAAATATTTCTTGAAAGTATTTGTGTCAACATGTCCTAACACATGATCAGTGTATTCTTATTTGGAAAGTAAGGACAAGGGTTGAAATATGAGTATGTTGGTACAATAGAGGATTTTTTACAAATAAAGATACGGTCTAGAATATGAGCATATTAGAACCTATGTCCATGTACTGAATAGATGTAGTGAATTATACGCCTTGAGACACGAGCATATCAAAACCGTGCGTAAAAATAATAAGTTAGATGATTTGAAGCACATTAAATCTATAAATATCAGTTAGACTGAACCTGTCACTTGACTATGATTATTCAAAAATTTTTGTGAGGAAAAACTTGAGACTCGAGGTCCAAATCCACAATTTTTAAATTTAATTTAATGTTATTTGAAAAATAAACATTATTTTTCTGAAAACGATGTAGTTTATATTTAAAACTTAAGGTAGGGCCAAGCCGAGTCTAGACTCGGGACACAAATGTCATCCCCAGACTTACCAAATGACTTAACCCAAGTGTTTCCTACACCTACTAGTTAAAGACTAGTTACCTGATGGTATAGGGTGGATTTTGTTTTCTTTTTCTTGTACAATCCAAGGGCTTTATTCTTGAGAAGTTGAGACCAAAATAAAGAAGACAAAATGCTGGGCATGGCCACATGAAGCATTAAAGCTTAGCTTTGGTATATCACTTTCTGAGCCTTAGAACATGAAGGCGTAATTCCCTTTCTGAAAGAAGTCATTTTTGTTTAAATCTGATGGTGCTGGTTTGAGCTGGACCACATGGAAGGAGAATGCCTTCTGTTTATCTACATGTATATATGGTTGAGACTTAAGACACATTTCTAAGGTTCCAATTACAGTTCGATTCGACTTGTCCCGACTTGAAGTCAAGAGATTATATTTGGGTTAATCGAACTTCAAGTCTTCAAGTTAGATTCAGATATAAGGGTTGACCCGAATGGCTTCAATTCTCTCCCCAAAATAATGTCATTTTGGTGTAATAGGTTAAATCGGTGCATGTGACCCGAGCTTGAGCTGACTGCCCAAAACAAATTCATTTTTAATCGAGTGGACGAGTCGTTCAGGCTTTTCAAGCCAAACCTCGAGTCATACCCTCATTGTCAACTTTAGTCCAAAACCTTATTATGATACAAATTTTTGACATTTTTTATAAATTTCGATAATATTTAATTGTATTTTTTAATTTTTCAATAATTTATCAGTTAAGTTACGTAATTTGATCCGGATAAAGATAATAGAATGGCCCAATAAATGATCTAAGTTAATAGGTCAAAGTTTAGGTAGAAAATAGATCCCGATTAGTGTGAACCGGATATATATCAGGCTTGTGATGGGAAAGTCCGATATTGATGCTATATATAAAGGTTAAGGTCTTCTGCAGTTGTTCGTATCATTCGTAAGAATAAGAATTATCTGACCTGTTAAGAGAGCTTACAATTTGAAAAAACTGTAAAAAGACGTTGACTGTGTCCTAATGAGCAGTTCTTATAAAGACGATAGTGAATTCGCATTCGTTTCGGCTTCGAAAAACTCATTTGAAATTATAGAACCGAAATCAAGTATTTTCTACATTTTTTCATTTATTATTCTTTTACGTTCGATCCGAAATACGTATCGTTTATTATTCTTTTACATTCGATCCAAAATACGTAACTAAGGTATGGTTACATATTTCATATTAAACCAGCCATCATCCATTGACTTCGAGTACTGAAAGCAAGTCCCCCAAAACAAATCTATTTTTAATCGAGCGGAAGAGTCATTCAACCTTTTTAGGCCAATCCTCGAGTCAAACTCTCAAACTCAAATCGAATCCAAAACTTGATCAAACCAGCCTGACCTATTGACTTCGAGTAGAGTCAAACCCAATTGTCACGTCGGCTTAAATTATAAGAGTTTCGTATTTTTTACCCAAGGTAAAAACCTGCAAAAGATAACAAACACCTGCACATGGGTTAGCTCAGAAAGGAAGGTTGGATCATGGATGGTACAAATTGTAAGGATTTTGGTTACATAAGTGTGTTCCCATCAAGGTACAAACCTGCAAAAGATAACAAAAACCTGCACATGGGTTGGCTCAGAAAGGAAGGTTGGATCATGGATGGTACAAATTATAAGGATGGATTTTGGTTACATAAGTGTGTCCCCATCCCAATCAGAATCTCTCGCAAGCACAAGAATCACAAATAAACCAAAACCTTCTTCTTCAGCTCTTACTTTTTTAAGAGTACGTTCATTGCGCTGGTCCTGATTTGAGGTTGGAGAGCACTACAGAACCAGCAAATTTACAAATAAAAAACACCTGATCATGTGAACCACATCACTTCAAAAAATAAAAATCAATTCCATTTCATGCGTAATAACATTCCAATAAAATTTTTGTTGAAACACAAGATTTAACGAGGACTAGTAATAAATAATCTTATTCCTAATTAAAAGGGACTATATCTCCATATACTCATAGAAAAAAATTTGTTTGAAGAAAATAAAAACTAAAGTTTATATATAAACATTAGAGTTAATTATACCTAATTTATTTCATAATTATAGCTAATTTATCTCATAGTTATCTCATATAAAGTTTATATATTTAAACAACAAATTGGTAAAAATCTTGTTGATATTCGGGGTCTGAAAATGTTCAGTAGTACACAGTTTTACTTGTTGTTTTCAAAATAAACGATATTATATTATACTTTAATATTTTCAATATTTAAGTTATTTTAAATTAAAATATATAATAATTAATAAAATATAACAAAAAAGTTGTATAAAAATTAAATTATAATATATAAAAAAGACAAAATCATTTTACAAACTTAATAATTAAAAAAATTTAGACAAGAAAATTTAAGTAGCGATGGTCATCTTGTCCTCAAGAGTACAAACATTGAAATGTAAACCCAACGAGGTTTGGCTCCCACCATGAGTTTGTCCCACAAAATACACGTACCCCAAAACACCCCCTCAGACTCCACATGACCATCTGCTCTTCCTCACCTCAACTCTCTTCAATCTTCATAAATACCACACTCCGTCACTTCGTCATTCACATCACCAACGTTAACTCTCCTCTACTCATAACCTGATCTGAACTTGGAGCTCAACCAATCAAAAATGGCAATCAGGAAGTCAAACAAACTGTCTCAACCAGCAGTTCTTAAGCAAATCTTGAAGAAATGTTCTAGCTTAGGTAAAAATGACGATGATGGCCGACCTCTTGACGTCCCAAAAGGTCACTTTGTAGTTTATGTTGGTGAGAATAGAAGCAGATACATAGTTCCAATCTCCTTCTTGAACCACCCTCAATTCCAGAGCTTGCTTCGACGAGCTGAGGAAGAGTTTGGATTTGATCATGATATGGGCCTTACAATCCCGTGTGAAGAAGTTGTTTTCCGATCTTTAACATCAATGCTTAGATGAAAAGAACGGGTTTTGGAAACCGAAGATCGATCCTTTAAACTGGAGAACATGGCCAAGATGAAGCTACACTGTCAAATATCGATAGCTTCTCTTTTTTTATCATGTTCGTTCATTGGGATCTTACTGATCTTAGTCATTTTTTTGTTCTTTTGCTGGTAATCGTCAAAACCCATCTTGGGTTTTTATGTCTAATTACTAACATATTATCCATGATGATTGACATGGGATAAATCCGTACAAAGTTCTCGTTTTCCTTACAGAGGTAGTTTGTTGTTCTGTGAGAGAAGTCTAAGGAATGCAAGTTTTTAGTTATGGAGATCTATCTCTCTCTACCTCTCCTTTTTTTCTCTTCTACTTTTGGTTTAGATTAAATAAATCCAACAAAGATCTTGCACTATAATGGGAAAAGTAATGTGTTTAGTCATATCATGTCAAAGAATACAGTAGGAAAGTGCAGTGACAGACTCAAACTGCATACTTTTGTCAGAGAATGTGGGGTCTTCAAACCTTTACCGTGTACTGATCATCAAGTTGGTTAGGTTTTCAGTTGTTGAAACCTGAAACCAACCCAATAAGCAGTAGCCATATAATATTTTGAATCAAAGCATTTTACTTAATTACTTTCTCTTACCCATCATCCATGTGCATGTAGAGAGTACCATGATCAGGATCACCAGGCTTTTCAGGCTACTGGAATGCAATAACATAGTTTTATCACCACTTGGGAAGTTGTAATAGAATCTCTGCAATGAAATATCAGTAACTTGCCCTTAATGATCTTGCTTTGAATTAAAACTACCACTTAGAGCAACAGAAGTTCAGCCATTTAAAGTATCCAAAACAGGTTCACCTCTTTTTGTTCCGATGAGAAAAGCAATAATTTGGTAAAAGATACCAACTTTCCTTATGAAATCATCAATCTTTCGTAATTAGTCCCTCCAGTAAGTTTTACTGTTAAGTTAACTGGGCAACTGCTGCTGCTGCTTCCTTAGGTTCCATGTTACACCATCTTTTGTTTAATGTCTGAATCTCCAAGAGGCTAAAGAATGCAAAACCTTCCTTCCCTTTTATGGTGGGTCATTTCACTGACTTGATTTCGTTACAGTTTCAACGGTTGGTTCGTTAGTTTCAGCTCCGGAACTAAATCCTCTATACCTACTAATCTGTACTAATCCTATTTCACACACGATCTCATTTATATATTTATCTGAATCCTATATATTTATATGAATGAAATCGGTGAAACAGAGGATTTTGTTCCCGTTAGGTTTTTTCACGTCAGCTGCTAAAAAAAGTAAAGTATTGTCTTAATTTTAGTGGTTTTGTGTCCGCTTCATCCGTAATGACAGAATATAATCTATTCCAGGCAACCCATATGTCAAAAATCTGTAGGTTTCAGCCTAACAATACAATAAATTTGGCAGGGGAACGAGCAGAAACTTTTATTAGACAGAGACTGGATGTCTGACATAGTTACAGAAATCAACAAAAATCTGAAAGCATTTGTATCAAACATTTAAAAATCTGACAAAGGATTCTCTCATCTTAGTAAATTGTTAAAGTATGTGAAGATCGAAGATGACCAATCTATAACTAGACAGACTTTTGGTCAAATAGGGAAATTGACAAGGAAAAAGGTTAAAAGTTGCAGAATATCTGCCCTTTCTTTTCTCAGACCAGGAAGTATATGTCGGCGTCTACTTAAGTTAGTATTCAAATGATAAAGCATCTTTTCACTATGGACTAGTTGGGCCAAATCCATCATTGGTTTGTCAAGTAACTTATTCATAATCAATACGTGATATTAATTTGGACTATAAAAAAAACTTCCATAATCCATATGTCATGTGATTACTATTTGTGAGTCCCTACTAGTTTTGTTCGTGTTTCTATATTCACAAATCAGATGCATTTAAATGCTTGACCATCTTATCTTATCCCTCTATATAAGTGGTCCATGCTTTACCTCTTCCTTCCAACTTAAGGCCGCCCCTTCTGAACTATAAATTGCAGAGTTCTTTTATAATTATTTGGTGACTATCTTCTCAGGAAAAAAACCAAACTTTTGTTCCCAATTGTCAAATTCAACCCCCTACAATATAAATATAAAAAAGAGGAAAGAAATGAAGAATGAAATAGATATTCCTGGATTTGGCTTTAGTAATATTTAGGAGCTGTTGGACCAGCCTACAACTAGGTTGCAAGTGAAAATGATAGGGCATGGCAATCAAACAGCAGAAGACATCACCAAAGTTTCAGCCATCTAACCTTATATTCTTTTCATATGGTTTTTATCAGTATCTTACAAAGGTTATGAGTTGGAATCACGGTTCGTACAAAGATTGTCCCTTTATTAGAGAAAAACACTGAAGATTGTTCAACTTCCGTGTATTGGATCTTGGACACCCCGGGACTAAATTGAAATAAAGAAAACTTAAACCATTCATGATCAGTTGTATGACATTTCGAATCTGATCTTAAAGGGTCCAAAGGGTAAAGATTGCAAGTTTTTCAGTTCAAAAAAAGATCAGTTATTTGAGAAAATATTCATGCAATCTATTAAAATTTGGTGGCCCTTCTATAGTAGGACCACAAGAGAGGTGCAAAGCTTACCTCTGGTTAGCTGGTCCTCTATTTTACTTTAAATGCAATGTTGGCCAATTTGTGTTGCAGCCACAAAAGAAATCTGACATCCCCACCAACTATACATTATTTCTTCTCCAACTGAATATCATCTTCTGCTACTCAAAATCCATTACGGAACTTCCTCCATGAGAAAGAAAATATCTGTCTCATTATTATAACCATTCACTAAACCAAACCAAACCAAACCAAACATTCCTAAATTCTTGCCTAAGCAGAGTATGGGAAGGGTAAGATGTAAGCAGTTATGCTCGCATCTCCGATGGAGATGCAGAGACTGTTTCCTGATAGACCCCCGACTAAAGTAAGAGCAAAAACAAATAACAACAAACAAACCAACACAAACAAACACACACAAGCAACAAAAACAAACACAAAAACAAACCCAACAAACAAAAAACAAACAAATCAGACCAATGCGAGTACATCACTGTATAAGGGTAACAATATAGGTATATGCATGGGTACTATAACCTGTAGGATGCACATGAAACTGAAAATCTATAAATACATAAACATGTAAATATGTGAGCCGGCATAGGCAGAGATAGATAAAAATTGAAATGACAAATTTAACGTAATAAAAATACCAATAAAATAAAATAAAGATCAATAAAATAAAAATACACTAGGTACATAACATATATAATTACATAGATATTTATAACCATTCATTGATCTCCGAAACGGAGCTTTGTTGTCTGGACTCAGAAAACCGCTGTTTAATTCACTTGACCATTATTCAAATATAGTATACGTTGTGAAATTCATCTTTGTAACAATTTGATCCAATCGAGAGTATGTGCGAGGAGGAAAGTTGAAAGGAAGTTTCATACTTCTGATCAAGGTAGATTTTATCTGTACTAATTAATCCAGTACGGATATAATTAATGCCTCCATGTTTACAGAATACGTACCTTACATGTACAGCCTCCAGGCTCTGCCTACAAACAGCTTACCAAATTTTACATTACCATTTATGCTTCTGAACAATTTGATCCAGTCATTCCAGATGAGAGTGTGTGTGAGGAGGAAAGTTGAAAGGAAGTTTCATACTTCTGATCAAAGTAGATTTTATCTGTACTAATCCAGTACTCTGATATAATCAATGCCTCCGTGTTTACAGAGTACGTACCTTACATGTACAACCGCCAGGCTCTGCCTACCAACAGCTTACCAAATTTCACATTACCATTTATGCTTCTAAAGGATTGGCTAATAATTTCTGTGAAAGCAACGTGATTAGCAGATAAAAGCTAACAGAAAGGACGGACAGGACTCTTCATCTTGTACTTTTAAATTCTTTTTTATAGATTCCATTCTTTTCTTGAGCTTTCATCAAACACTTTGTCGGCTTAACAAATTTGGCATCAGATTCCCCCGTACATATTATTATATTCCAACCTCATGTTTGCATCAAAACAATGTCATTTTATATATAAATAAATATAATAATGTCATTTTAAGACAAAAATATAATTAAAAGAGAGTAAGGGCACATAAAATTTGAACCCATTAAATTTTCTTCAAGTTTTTCCATACCCATTGATTAAATGCTGATCTATCGGTGACCTGTCATGTAGGCAAGGACTAAGAAGTAACCTTCTTTTTTCCTTTTATTTGTACGGAATCCAGAACTGGGTAGGAAACAGATTGTAGTGATGTAGATTCAGAACCTGCACAATAATGGAGAAACATCAAAGTCATGTCTTTTCTCATCAGTATCAGAAAATTGGTTGGAGATGGATGCCGGTACTTTACAGCTGGATAGATGTCTCCTCTCTTCTGCATGTTTGTCTCCGATGTCCCACTAATGAGACGGAGAGGTTTAAATTCTTGACCGAAGTTTGTCAGGCTCTGATGCTCTGATTAACAATAGCTTATTTTATAAATGATTAGTCAATAGTTAATTATATTAATTTATTTAATTAACAAATAATATTAGTTATTTATTAAAGATAATTGATAAAATTAATTATTTAGTGTTAATTTTTATGCATAAAATGACTTATAAAAATACGACTTTAAAAAAAATAAAAACATAAGTATTATATCTTAGTATTTTTTTGAATATTTTCATAAGAATTTAAAATTTAGATATTTAATTTTTAAAAAACTAAGTTTATAAATCTAATTAAAACATATAACATATAATAATAATAATAATAATAATAATAATAACAATAACAATAAAATTTGTCAACTTTTAAATTTAATTTAATATTTTTCTATAATTTATAAATTAATTAAACAATTTTAGTAAATTAAACAATTTTTAAACTTTAAATTTCTTACCTTATCTCCAATCTTTAAGATATAGTTTAATTTATCAAATTAAAAAGTATTCAAGTGAGATAAGTCTTAAAAAATTAATATCTTTTGATTTAGAATTATATTTTATAACAAATTCTCATACTATGTTATGTATTATGAAAGTTAATATATTATACTATCATATGAATTGAAGCTTTATTATCCATATTTATTTTAAATCTTATTTTATCATATAAGTTGGTGTTGAAAATTACTTAAATAGTAGTATTTAAGAAATTATATGTTACTAAAAACAATTTATTCTAATAAAGAACAAATATTTTTAATAATAAATAATTCTAAAGTAATATATTTTTGTTAAAAATTTAATTTTGAGAAATTAAAATAAGTTGTTGAAATCAAAATAAATTATTCCACATATATAATATATTGTATAATTTATTTGCATTTCACAAACATTCTCTACAAAAAAAACATTAATAAATATATAAGTAGTTTAATATTGCATTAATATGGCATGCAGGGCTAATATAATAATAATAAAAAATTAATCAAATTTAAAATTTAATTTAATATATTTAATAATTTATAAATTAATTATACAATTTTAATAAATTAATCAGTTTTTAAACTTTAAAATTTTTATCTTAAAATTTTTATTAGAAAATTAAAATTAAAATAATAAAAACAAAACAAAAAATCAAAATAAGTAAAACCAAAATAAGTGTCCTGTGACACTTATTTTGGTTTCTTTTTCTTTATCGTTCTAATTTTAACTTTTTAATAAAATTAATAGTAGTATAATTAAAATTAAAATTAATTTTTATTAAACTAATAGTAGCGCAATTAACATTAAGATGATATAAAAATAAAAAAACCTGTGACACGCATGTCATAGGTTTTCGTGTCACAGGTTTTTTTATATTATTTTAATGTTAATTACACTCATAATAATTCTTGTCACGAGTGTAACAGTTAAGTTTTAAAACCTTAAACAGAGGGTACAATTGATTTTTGCGTATTACATTTTCAACTAGATGAGCGAAACGCCCCTCTACTTGAGTGTTTTCATTTTCAGCTAATGGAGTTAAACCCGCCAACCCAATCAATCATTTACCAAACATTTATATTGGTATGATCAATCAGCTAAAAGTTTTAAAACCTTTAAAAAACCACTTGATCAACTGTTTATCAAACGAGGCCTAAATCTTCTACCGCTAACCAACTCTAATACTTAGAGATGATAATAGACTGCCCGTATTGGACAGGATCTGACGAGTATGGAAATTGGATTGAGCGTAGGACGACTCTGCCCTTCCTGACCCAAAATCGACGGGTTAGACTTCAGTTGACTTGGTTATGAGTCAAACCTTGGGTCAGCCTCGAGTTCAGGTTGTCCAGTTTAGACAAATATAAGAAAAACAATATCATTTTTTATTTTATTTAAAAATTTTAAAAAAAGTTTGGACCAGACTGAGTCAGGATCAAGCTCAAGCCTAACTACCTCAGGCATAATTATTGTCATCATTAGCTCAAATAACCCAAAGTTTGATAAGATCGGAATTAATGTAATGAGTTATAGTATAATTTAATAAAACAACATTATTTTTGTCAGTGGGTTATTAAATCTATTGATCTTTTACTCGAAACGATTCAAATTGTTCGAGTTGAGTTAGTACTCTTAAACTCAAACAGACCTAAAAGCCTACCAATTTGAAACTAGATCTATTAACTTTGAATCAAATCAAGTCCAGTTGAATATATCATATCTACTAATGGTCTCTTAATTATTTCTACATGCATATAACTATTTCAATAATATAAACTAAAGTTCAAGAATAGTGATAAGTCAGGCCGGACATGTTTCCTGTAAAGCTTGAACTTGATATAAAACTTAATCAAATCTTATAAAAATGAACTTGAGTTTGAATTAATTGGACTCTAAATCAACCTTAAAAAGTTGATTTAGATCAAAATTTGAATAAAAATTCAAGTTCAAATTAGTTCGATTCAGATTGAGTTTGAGGCAAGTTCAATTGAGTTCAAGTTAGGTACGAGTTTGAAACGAATTCAATTCGAATTAGAGATGAAATATGGGCCTTAGCCCAACTTAAGGTCAATGTGTCAGGCCTAGTTGATTATGTCTTGGGCTAAACCTTGGACTTTAAAAAAAACTCGAGCCTCAAGCAAGCAGTCCAACTTTGACTCAAGGCTCAACATATATAAGCAAAACTAAGTTGTTTCTATATTTTCAATTTAAAAACAACTTGGATAAGGCATAATTAAGCTCAAATTGGACCTACTATCTCAGGCCCTAGTAATAGCGGTCAGGCTGGGTTCAGGCATGGGCAAGTCCTGGGCTGACCTAACTCATTGTCATCCCTAACTAGAATTGATTATATTGGGATTTTTTTTTAAGAAATTACGATTTGTCTTTTTTTTTACCAAACAAAATCATATTGTCTTTCTAAACTAAAATCATTTCAGTATAATAGACAAGTCCAGTCCGATCTGATCCATTATCTGTTTAATGAAAATGTCAACCATTTCTCTCTTAATTAAATAAGTAGGGATGACAATAAGTTAAGTCAGACCTAGGCCTGCCCATCTCTATTTGAGGCCTGATCGACTCAAAGCAAAGGGCCTTAGCCGAACTGGCCTAACCTAAGTTATTTTTTATTTCTCTAAATTAAAAAATAGAAAACAATATCATTTTTGTTATAGGTGTCGGCCCTCGAGTCGGGCCAAGCTTGGGCAGCTCAAGTCCGAGCTCGGCCCAAGGATCTATTTTTAAAAAAATACTGGGTCTAAGACTAGGTCAATTTGACCCTGGCTAGGGCTAGTCGGGTTAGGCTCAAGCCCAAATGCCATGTCTATAATAAGTTGGAACGTATAAAATCATATCAAGTATGAATACATGACTAACGGGTGAACATCAGTTCTGTCAAGTGGAGGGGTTCTTCAAACAATAAGGAGCTAGGTCAACTATTCAATCAAATGATATTGAGCGTGTTTCCCGTCTCTTCTCGAGAAAGAGAATATTGAATTCCTTTTTGATTCTAGGTATTATTCTCATTATGCACATAAAGGAGGAGGAGCCGTATAAAATGAAAATCTCACGTACGGCTCTAGAACGGAGATGGGTGAACAGCCCAACCCTTGGAACATACTACAACCCCAGGTGGCGAAGAGCCGACATCAAGGTGCCAAACATTCCCGTCGATGTGAGCTCTTGGGGAAAATACATGACTAACCGATGAACATCAATTCTGTCAAACTCATTACTTAATTCTGAATAGTTGACTAGTTAAGTAATTTATTTAAATATTTAAAAACTATTTAGTATATTTGATGATTTATTCAATATATATCCAAAAAAATAGCAATTGCTAATTTTATCATTACAAAAATATCAAATTAAACAAAACTAAATATTTCACTAATGATGCTTATAATCTTCACTAGGTTTTCATCCATAATGAGGTACTGAATAAGATTAAAGATTTGAATATGAAATCAATAACTCTCTTCAAAATGACATCGTATTAAGATAGTTCAAGTTAAATCGAGTTGAGCTCGGTCTGACCTATTGCTAAATTTAAATAGTCTCATACAATGTTGATTTCTTGTGTATTTCAACCCATAAAACATACACACATCTCTTATAAGAGTTCTCCAAGGGGACATAGAAACCATAGCCAGTGATTAAATCAAGATAGGATTGCATTTGATGATATTATTAATAAAATTAACTTTCCCACGTGGAGGTCCCAAGAATTTATCATATAAATAGACCATAATTCATGTTTATCTATCTTTCAAATAATAATAATAATCATAACATGAAGATGCTCTTAACATTTGCCATACTAATAACCAACATTCAATGGTAAAAAAAAGAGAGAAGGTTTTTATATAATTCTAATTAATGATAGCAACAGAATGACTTGGTCAAATTTTTGTTTTTGTGAATCGAGACAGAATCAAAATAACATAAGTTTTGAATAGTTGACTGAAAAAAATTAAGATACTTTTACCTAATTCTAATTAGTGATGACAATAGGTAGAGGCCGTCTATCCTTCTTTTTGTAGCTCGAATCGAAATCAAAACAACGTCATTTTATTATAGTTGACAAAATGATATCTTTTTGATATAACTAACCAAAATAACGTTATTTTAGTTAATTATGCCAAAACTACATTGTTTTGACCAAATCAGTCGACTAAATCTAGCTTAAAATTAGGAAATATTGGACTATTCTATTTTAACTGTCCAGCTAACAATTCTGCAAAAATATTGGGGTTGAATTCTATAAGTTTGAGTATGACTCAAAACTTGATTAATGCGAACTAGTTCATTAATTTTAAATCTAACCGAATAGACTCCATTATGAACCTATTTTCAATTCAAGAAACATAATATAAAAAGAACAATAAATAGAAGACATGCATACATATGAACAAGAACTTTGGTTGAGATGTATGTATCACAACACATACAAAAGCGAAAGTGATTGGGTTCGTCGTTGTTGTTAACGTTGGTACATGCAGTTATTCATCTATGGAATTCATATGAAACCGTGTCTTCTTTTTGTAAAGAACAAAGAGAGCCACTTGTGTGGGGAAGGTCGGTGTTGGTGGTGGGGAATGACATGTTCATGTTAGGGCCTATATATATTGTTTAGTATATGCTTTTAATTGATTTTGTCGGACTAATTGTCTGCTACTCATTTCACTACAATCTCATTTCTTCCGAGGATGGCATTTTAACCTAGCCTGACTCGGAGCACTTCAGTTTGATACGAGACTAATGGCCCAAGCCTGTGTTAAACATCCCTCAAGTCGGACCTAATTTTTTCAAAAAATTGGGCCTAAGGTTAAGCTCAGGTTCACATTGTTCAAACTCGAAGCCTAACAATTATAAGAAAAATAAAATTATTTTTATAGAAAATGATGTTCTCTATTTTTTGCCGACTCAACTTAACCCGATGTGATTTTTTATTTTTAATTTAAAAATATAAAAATCAAATCAGGTCGAGTTGAATAGGACTCTCAAACTCTTACAGGATTGATTGTTATTTTTATTTTTAAAAATATAAAAAATTAGACTGAGTCAAGTTGAGTAGGGCTCGAGCTTTAAACTGACTACTTCTGACTGAATAAATTCTCAAGCTAATCCCAAGCTCAGGCAAAAGCTCCGATCTAAGTCCAAGTTCGGTCAATTGTCATTCCTATTTTTTTGTCCTCCATTTACTTGCATGATGTATTTGTTCTAAGGGACATTAATGGATTGGGTTGAACTAGGCCCATTACTCAACTAAAGTTCAAATTGTAGGGCTATCATTGTAGTCTTAAATTTAAGTAATTATACTAAAGGATGTCGTTTTTACGAAGGAATTCAATTTGTTTAGGTTGTCTAAACTGGACTTCAAGTCAACCCTTCCAACCTAAACTCAACTAGTTATTACAATGGGTCAAGCTAAGCCGGACTCACCTAAGCCTGAAATTGGCCCAAAAATCTATTTTTAGACTTGAGCTTAGTTCGAAATTAGATTAAATTTATTTTTAATTTTTAAAAATTTAAAAAGACGTCATTTTATTTAAAAATTTAGGACATTGAGCTTAAAGCATAGTTACGCAACCTGAGTTTAATTCTGATTCAAAGATTTAAATTTTCAAAAAAAATAAAATCTAAGCTCAATCTATAGCCCAAAATTTTTTTAAAAAAATTAAACTTGACCTGCTGATTAACTTTATTTTAATTATATTTATATCATCCTCACCTTAAACTTGGTTTTTATCAGTCTTAAAAATATCAATATACCACTATATATTATTATTATTATTATTATTATTATTATTATTATTATTGTCATTTTCATTGTCATCGTCATTGTTATTATCAACGTTTTAAAACCGGACCAGAAGTTAAATTAGTAAGACAAGAGGTTTACGGTTTAAAAGGTTCAATAGATATTAGACTGTCATAAAATAAACTAAAAATGAATAAAATTAAAAAATTTGAAATATATTCTAAAAAGATTGTCCTTATTTATAAAAAATTTTGAACTTTAATTTAAAAAATGTTAAATGTTAAATGTAAATTTATTTATTTATTTTAGTTTATAATAACTTATTAGTTTTAAAAAATTGACCAATTAATTAATAAACTGATCAGTTTTTAACAAATTAAATTGAACGGAAAAATTAAAAACTGAACCAAAAAATTAGATAATTCAAAATTTTTGTGGTTGAACTGAATGAATAATTTGAGTTTTTTTAATCATTCATTATTATTTGTTTAAGGAATATTAGTTTATTTTTAATTTTTCACCAAATTAAAATTTTTTTTAAAAAGGTCGGAAATGGAGATATAAGGAGATCAATTCCTCTGTTTCCGTTTCCGTATGCCACCCTGTGCTCAAGACCATCCATCCATCTATTAACCTTGGGCACAGATGTTAATGATGGATGGATGGTTTTGAGTACAGGACGGCACACGGAAACACGAATAATATCTGACCGGTGCTTGCCTAAAAATAAATGTTTCAAAGGTGTGAGCTTGTTTGGCTTGTAAGGTGTACGTCTCAAGTGGAGAGGTAGAATTGGATTGACGAGCATAAGAACAAACACAAATTTAGTAATAAGCCATAGTGTTCAAATGGTAAGCAAACACCAAACGTTTCACATAAAAAGAAAGAACACATGCCAAAAACAACTTATTGGCAATTCCGAATCATGCTTAAATATCTCAATCGTGAAAAACCTCAAGGCATGTTACTCATAAGAACATTTAAAGCACTAATTATCATTTTAATTTTTCATCCCAACAGTCGACATTAATTCTTATGTTCTCTTCATTTCTTCTAATCTAAACCTCTTTATAGGGATTAAAGAATCTCTATTTCACCATCCTCCTGAAATCAAATATTCAATTATTAAAGTATAAGTTCTCGTGGTCAATGAATAATACAAAATCTAAAAATGATTGTAATACAAATCTTACCTCGTCAAGCACACATCCAATATGAGCAGTGTAGTAGCATTTCTTGCAATAATAAGCAGCATGTTTTGGATTCCTCAAATTCTCACAAGCATGACAGTAATATTCATCTCGTCCTTTTTCATTAATTGAATCCATTAAAGTAAGGGATGGACATGACATGCGCTCTTAACATTCTTTGGTATTGACATGCACTCACTATGTAGGTTGACACCACAATCCAAACAACGATAAAAAAATGCATTGCACTCTTGGTCACAATGTTTGCACTTATATAATAGTCTACCTTTGATATCTTCAGCCATAAAGCAGAAAAGTTTGTGCTTGTGACACTCATGTTGAAGATCAGACGTTAGGTACTTGGCACATTTTATATCAAGCGCAAAATCACCTTTTGCACACATATAACCAATACCTGAATAATTTGTGCAAGCTTTGCAATAAAGTCCTTTGGTACGAAAATGCAAGGGATGTTGGATGTGAAAGGGATGTTGAATGTACTGGGGTTGGAGTTCGTGAAAGCAGGATTCATGAAGAAAAAATTGACATAAATAACAACAGTAAGTTGGACCTGAAATTAGAAACCGACATGCTGAGCAATCAACCTTGAGTTTATTAGGAATAAAGGCAAATCTAAGTTTATGGTCGTGGGAGAAATGTAAAAGTCCAACTTGACTCCCAATATCATTCAACTTTTGGTAATGGTTGCCAGTGGAAGAGATTTCTTGAGCACACATCCTGTCGAGGGAAAAACTACATTCTTCACACTGGTAACACATGTCCCTTTTATGGTAGAGCTGACATCCATCACATATAAATGTTTTGAAAAACTCTCCTCCTTGGATAGAAAGAGGGTGTTCATGAAGATTGAGTTTTATTTTGAAGGGCAATTTTGCACATTCCTCATGCAAATGAATTTGACAGATCGAGCATTCATAGTATGGACTCTTCACTAACTCGTCACATAGATAGCAAGAGAAGCTAGTTATATCTTCAAAATAGTTCAAAATATGATTATTAGATTTATCATCGATCTGCATAAAACAAAAAAAGAGAGAAATATAAGTTTAAGTTAATTACAATAAACATTTTTCATATTTAATATTATTCTTTTTAACATATCTTCTATCATTTTAATTTCATCAAAAGAGTTCTTGTGCATGATATTATTTAGTTATATATATCATTTTTATGTTATTTTATAATCTATAATATTATAAATCAATGCATTGTAATTAATATGAATTTTAAAATTAATAT
>JAOTAY010000190.1:40037412-40071692 GCA_025629805.1 Erythroxylum baracoense | reverse complement strand
AATTTATTTTTAAGTTTAATTTAATGTATAATTATTATTAGTAATAAAAATATTTATTTTATTTTAAAATTTAAAATAAAAAAATCACAATAAAAGTTTAACTAATAATTAATTATAAAAACTTTGAAAAAAAGAGAGGGAAGAGGGGGTGAGAGAGGAGGGAGATTTTTTAAAAAAAATTTGAAAATTTTGCAAAAAAGTCCCTAAATTTTTGAAAATTTCCGGTACCGGCCAGTATTGGCCAGTATTATAGGTATCGGCCGGTATCTACCGATATTGGCCAGTACCGACCGATATTTACACCCGGTATCCAACAGGTCAGTACCGTTCCGTTTTCTGACCAGTACGGTACCGTCTGATCGGTACCAGCTAGTACGAAACGGTACTCATATCGGTAGTTTGTGTTGGTTGGTTGGTTGGTGTGGGATTGAAGTAGCAAGCAGTACAGGCTTTTTGAGGCAGAAACAGCTTTTCAATCTGGAGATGGCTATTTATTTTGTCATTTTAGGGTTTATGAATAATTATATAAAAGGATAAGACTTCAAAATTTTTATGGTTTAAGAAACCTAAAAAAATTAAACTCGACCCAAACTAATTATACTTGATTTAAATTATTAATTTAAAATAATTATAATAAATTATTTATTTGAATCAAAGTTGAATTGAATCTATCATATAAATAATATTTGATTAATAAAGGTTGAGAAAATGAAATTATATGTACGACTGACATTTCGACCCAGGTCGATCTAATTGAAGTTAATTCTAGAAACAATGAAAACAACAATAACAATACTTAGTATGAATCTTGTTGCTTCTTGGAGTCTTAAGAGATCCAATAAATACGCAATCTTATTCTTGACTAATAGAGAGACTGTTTCTAAATGACCTTGGTCGAATTTTATACCAAGCTCGATCCTGAGATGACCAATCTAATTTCATAGGTAAGATGATTTCATTTTTTTCAATAGCTAAGTATATATCACATTTTAATGCTTGGGCCTAGTTACGGGTCATTGGACCAGCAAAATCAAACTGGACCCATTTTTTCATTCCCGTCTGACCCACAAAATTTTCCGTACATTTGCCCGATGCGCCGGTCGTTTCCCAAAAATGCCCTTTCCTCTGTGATGCAAAAACATATTAAATTAAAAAGATATACAATTTATATGTCTGACTCCAAAAGTCCGGAAGCGAGAAGGAGCTGCGATTGTCTACGGCGATGCCTACCGTACACCTCCTCCATAACCAACTGCTCATCTCACCTTATCGCAGGTCACCTCCATTGCCGACCACCGTGAGCTCCGGCGCACTGCCATTCCGGACACTCAAACCGACGATTCCAGTTATCCGACGCACGGTCTCAAGGCCGTTAACGACGACGAGATGCATGGCAAACCCTAGGAGAGTGAAAATGGTGGCGAAGCAAATCCAGAGAGAGCTCTCTGATATGCTTCTTACCGATAAGGTCCTGCAGTATGCTATCTTACCGGAGACAGCTCTCGGCGCCGACCGTTATCTGTCTTCTCTGACCACCATTAGCGACGTCGAAGTCTCCGGTGACTTACAGGTGAAAGAAACGTTTAGTTTTGTTGAACATATTTTGGATTTCGCTTTTGACTTACGAGAAGTGGTGGCGTTCTGTGCGTCGTTGCAGGTAGTTAAAGTGTATGTATCAGTGTTTGGAGATGAGAGAGGCAAGGAGGTTGCAATTGCGGGTTTGAAATCGAAAACCAAGTATGTGAGAAGCAAGTTGGGGAAACGAATGAAGTTGAGACTCACTCCAGAGATTAGGTTCATAGAAGATGAATCTATGGAGAAAGGAAGCAGAGTAAGTACCATTATCTTAAGCTTTGGAGTTCGACATATTGTAGTAGAAGCTCTCATGTTATTTGTTAGAGTTCAAGCATGTTCATTGTGTCAAATATCTATATGTTCACTTTCATCTTTCAAAATTCATTATTTAGTTTAGGAATTGCTAAATGAATGACTAAGTGTGCATTTGGTGGAGATAGAATTATGGATGCATACCCAAATTACACTTGATAGATTGAATCGATCTATCGATTCGGTCCGAGATAATCGATATCTCTTATTGAATTGCTCATGCAATGAGCATTCACCAGCGCCCAGATAATTTAATTGAACTCTTCTTTCTGCCCTTTATAAGGGGAGAACAAGACTTAGGGTAGTTTCAGGTTTCAGGATTTGTTCAAAATTTTCAATAACTTGATTTCTAATAATAAGGTGAATTGTTTATTTGTTATTTTGCATTTTGGGGAAGAAATTACTTCCTACATTGACCTGTCAGTTTGAAGTTATTGGCCCGAGTTTGGTCCGCATTTCATTCATCATCTCATCTGGGTTCTTCTATACTTAGAGAGCAGAGTTTAGTTCAATAATGGTGTTCTTATACATGTGCATTGAATTATTCCCTATTAGGTTATTGCGATATTGGATAAGATACAAGATGGGAAAAAGACTGCACGAAGACAAAATGACGAGCTCTCTAACATATCTGGTTCACCTGAAGATGATAGAAATTGGGAGGGAGATGACCCTGATGAAGGCATTATATACGTAAATTAGTTGCTTCTGAAGCACCAGGGATTTACAGTTGTATCATTTTGTGAATGTGCCAACAATTTGTCCACAGGTTTGTTTTGATCTTTTTTTCTCAAGAAGCATGATGGTTTTTAGCAGGTTAAGCTTTCTTTCCATCTGTTCAGGATACAGCATATTTAGAATTCAACATTAACAATGCCTGCTGTGAGTATTGTTTTGGTTCTCACTTGCTGGCAGTCTTATCCATTTCCTAAAAGTCACGACGCAAATTTGCAGAACTTGTGTTTAGACGTTTGAGATACTTGTGGACTCGCAAATTTACCGAACTCATGTTTAGATGATTGAGATACTTATGGACTCGTATGCTGTATGCTGTCCTGTTACATAGATGTCTTAAGTTAGGATGCAAATTTACAGCACTCATGTTTAGACGATTGAGATACTTACAGACTCATATGCTGTCCTGTTATATAGAGGTGACAATTATGAACTCTTATGCATACATGAAGTCTTATCTGAGGAATGATTTTGACCAACATCTTGCTACTGTGTCGATGGATATTCTTATGTTAATAAGTACGGATGGCAGTTTGAGCACCAAAACAATGTCGGTTAGTTTTACAAAAATAATGTCATTTCGGTGGCCTGTATTAAGAAGTATCCCAATAATATAGAGTGTTATTCTCTAGAGTTGAATGATCTGTTAGTACGTTCCATGTTAATCCACCACACTAATTGATTTCTAAATAACTATTGGTTTGTATGAAGAGCTTTTTGCTTTATTTCATGCAGGGACAGACGGGCAAATTAATTTGGATAGAAGCAAGTCATATGCCTTGAGGTGTCTTGCTTTAACTGAAACTGAGATGTGATCTCCCTTTTATAGTTCTCTGTTACTTAAAACATCCAAATTTGGTTGGTTTTATGCAATAATTGGTTGAGAAGGATTTGTCTATATCATGTCTGATTGAAGGTTTCACTTCTTCAATGAGTTCTTGTTAACTTACACTTCCATAAACATAGGCTTCTCCGCCAAATCACTTTGGAGATCTAATATTTTTAAATTAGCAGTTTGAGATTAAAATATGTAAATAAGGTCGGGAGATTATGTATGGTGTTCTTCTTGGGCTGACAAACATGGCATCATTCTTCCTAATTGAGTTGGCATTATTCCACTTTGTTCACTAATTGACAACTTTCTTAACAAACCAGTTCTCTTTTCCTGAACCAGTCGCTAACAAAACCCTTACAGGATTATCTACAAAGTTGGCGGTCATACAGACTTTGTCACATGCCACAGAAGTTTGACTGTTGCACAAGAACTTCAGCGACTTCATTCAAATCCGCGCCGCCTCAAAAATGTTCCAGTGATACTAAGTCCACAAAGCTAGCTATCGTAAAAATGGATGGATCATAAGAAATCATTCTCTTTTCACAAACAGTACCTGAACTTCAGTCTGATGTTCTGATTGCATTCCAGATCAACAATTTACTGGAAAACGAAAGAAAATTCGAGAGCAACGTTAATGCGTTAAAAAGACCTATTATTTTAGCAAAAGGAAGACTTAATCTTCCAAGAATTAGCCAATGTCAGTACCAGAAAATCGTCCTGCAACATGGTTGGTCAACAACATACACAATCTCTCACAACAGTGGACAAAAACTTCAAAAAAGCTTATAACCAGAATCACTAGACGGTACTACCCATCAATATGCATTATTTCTATGCCACCTCAACTGTAAATTTCCCATGAAAACCATCTCTATCAGTGATGAGCCTTTGCTTCAGCTTTCTGGTGAGACTTTGCCTTCATCTGCATTTAAATGGTAAAGACATCATCAAGTAAGCATTTGCAGATAATAAATCATAATCAGGGCACTTCAATCACTTTCAAGGATAAACAGATCAAGAACATGATAGTCTCTAACTACATGCCTAGTTAATTTTAAAATTCCAACTTAAATAAACGAAGATATAGACACTTTCAACAAGATATGAAACAAGTATGAGGTGATTAGACAATAGGCCAAGCAAAGAAAAGAAGACTTGAAGTCTAAATATGACAACAAGGCAGTGATGTTGTTTTGACCAATTAGTTCTCAAGTCATTGAACAAATTGTTAACATTTTGTCCAAAATGGTTCGGGCCGGGCTGGGCCGACCTTCATGAAAATCAATCAACTCAAGCTAGGCCAAGCCAAACCCAAATTGCCAATCCTGAACAACGAAGGACCAGATTTCTTCATCTATAGATGTTCCAGCACAAAGGCAATTCGTTATCCCTTAGCATAATAGCATTATTAGTTTGATAATTCCTTTTAGTTCGCTCTTTGTTTATTCAAATCTAGCTAAGGTGAAAATGGGATGATTCCTCAGTACGCAAATTCCTGTAATTCTTCTTATCAAACAACAAACTTTCAAATCTTGCAAAGAACTTTAGAGCAATGGGGAAATCAAATAAGCAATGAACCATAAAAGCATTCCATAAACAGATGATAAACTCGGAAATGAAACAATCACAGTTAAGTCAAACGGATATAGCAAACCCCACCTTGAGATACTTAAGCTTCATGTTGCCATAAACAAGACCTACAGAGAAAGCCGATACACGAGCCACCTAAAACACAAACAACCCAAAAATCAAACAACCAGACATTGATTTTCAAAGATATTGCTCCAAATTTCACTAATTAAAATCCTACGCTAATGAAACACAGAGATCATAAATAAACTTTCTTCTTTTCTGTTTCCTCTCTAAATTTCAAGCGTTTTCCAGGAACCAAAATATGGGAGGAAACGAACAATTACCAATGCAAGAGTGCTGACGCCAGAGTACGGTCCCGGAGGCGGCGTCATCGGGAAGCTTTAGCCTTGGGGATCGAACAAGAAGACTAGAAGAGGGCTTCCGGTAATTTAAATATCACAAACCCTAAATTGACTCCTAGTGAGAGAAAGAGAGAGTCGAGACCATTTTTATGTAGTTACGATCTCTATATATCGTACAGGCGTTTTAATTCAGTGCAGTCGAGAGTAGGGTGGAACAAGTTAAACCACCGGTAAACGAGGTCGTATCCACGTGTTAATAGAACCTTCTTTTCAAACACACCGTTTCTTATTAAATATTTAAATTAAAAGACAAAGAACTCTTGCAATTTAAGAAATCATAGAAATTTCCTGATTTTTAAAATTTTAAAAAATATTTTAATTTTGCAGTTCCTGTTAGATTTTATTTTAAAAAATAACAATAAACATACACAATATAAATGTTAGATATGAATTAATCATATATCACTAGTATGGTAACTCGCAGGGATATCAATGGACCAGGTCGAGTTGACCATTTTTTTTAATTTATAAAACGACGTCGTTTTTGTTGTTCCAGTTGGGCTTAATTATTTTGGTTCAAATTAGACTTAAATTTTGGTTAAAATTTTAAAATTCAATTCAGATCGGACATTTAGACTATGACAAGTTCATGAGCTGCTTCTAGGAATGTCAACAGATCGGGACCGGACCGGGAGCCGGTTATGACCCGACAGGCCCATTTGTTTTTTAAGCAAAAAGAATTTGAAAACAACGTCATTTCAAAAAATTAGGTGGGCCACTGGCCAAACTAGGCTAAGCTGTAACCCTCCTGTGGTCTTACCAGCCCAAGCTAAAAGTTGATCGAGCGGGTCAGATCGTTATTGCCATCCCTAGCTGCTTCTGAAGTAGTTTACAACTAAATTATAACAACTAAAATTATTTGTATAAATGATTAAAATTTAAGAATTTTTATATTTCAATTTGAATTATTTTAAAATTAATAAATAAAATTTAAATCTACTCAACATGGACTCTATCAAACTTTTGACTTATGTGATCTTCAATTTACTTTAAAGTCTTAGGATTTGCTGATTGACGTTGGAAAGTTCTGAAATTATGACTTAAGGTTTAATAAATTAAAATAATTTCTTTTGGATATTAAAGAGAGATCAGATTAGAAAGCTAACGGACCAATAAGATTCATGGGTTGAGATAATATATGTAGCCACGATGTGACTCAATCATTACTTAGCTTTCACATGGACCGAATCTCCTAAAACCTAGAGCCAGTTTCGTATAAAGACTTCTGAGTCTTCTCTAGACTGAAACTCCATTGTGTTTAGCTTCTTCTCTAACCTCAAAAAGCTTCAATCTATCTCTCATACTCACTTCAATGGCCGCCACAAGCCCCAATTCTTCTGCACTCTCTAAACCTTCGTTTTCTTTAAATTCAAGTGCAAAGAGACCCCAGAAAGCTCCAGTCTTTCTTCTCCCAAAAACCCTGCTTAAACCCTCTGGTTTCAGTCAAAGACACGATCTTTATCATACCCAGAAAGCTCAGGTCCCTTTCTCTTCAAAACATCCTATAGCTGGTCATCTCTCTGCAAATGAGCAACACCCAGATGATCATTCTTTAAGTTCTTATTTTGATGATGACGATAAACCCCGTGAAGAGTGTGGTGTTGTGGGTATATATGGTGACCCTGAAGCCTCTCGTCTTTGCTATTTAGCCCTTCATGCTTTACAACATCGAGGCCAAGAAGGAGCTGGCATTGTTGCTGTCAACAACAAGGTTCATCAATCTTTTACTGGTGTTGGGTTAGTTTCTGAAGTGTTTAATGAGTCTAAGCTCGATAAATTACCAGGTGATTTAGCTATTGGTCATGTTAGATATTCCACAGCAGGGGCTTCAATGCTTAAGAATGTGCAACCTTTTGTTGCTGGCTACAGGTTTGGATTTGTTGGGGTTGCTCATAATGGAAATTTAGTAAATTATAGGAAGTTGAGGGTTATGCTTGAGGATAGTGGCTCAATTTTTAACACCAGTTCTGATACTGAGGTTGTTTTACATTTGATAGCTATATCAAAGGCTAGGCCTTTCTTTTTGAGAATTGTTGAGGCATGTGAGAAGCTTCACGGTGCATATTCTATGGTGTTTGTGACAGAGGACAAGTTGGTTGCAGTAAGAGATCCTTTTGGGTTTAGGCCTTTGGTTATGGGTAGGAGGAGAAATAATGGAGCTATTGTGTTCGCATCTGAGACTTGTGCTCTGGATTTGATTGATGCTGAATATGAGAGAGAGGTTAATCCTGGAGAGGTTCTTGTGGTTGACAAAGATGGGGTTCAGTCACTTTGCTTGATCCCTCATCCTCAACCAAAACAATGCATATTCGAGCATATTTACTTTGCTCAACCCAATTCGGTTGTGTTTGGTCGTTCAGTTTACGAATCCAGGAGCATTTTTGGCAAAATACTTGCCACTGTGGCTCCTGTTGAATGTGATGTAGTAATTGCTGTACCAGATTCTGGGGTGGTGGCTGCACTTGGTTATGCTGCTAAAGCAGGAGTTCCATTTCAACAAGGGTTGATAAGGTCACACTATGTGGGGAGAACTTTTATCGAGCCTTCACAAAAGATCAGGGATTTCGGTGTGAAGCTTAAGCTCTCACCGGTAAAAGGCATATTGAAAGGGAAGAGAATTGTGGTTGTGGATGATTCTATTGTAAGAGGAACTACCTCTTCCAAAATTGTTAGATTGCTTAAGGAGGCTGGTGCCAAAGAGGTTCACATGAGAATTGCTAGTCCTCCAATGATTGCTTCTTGTTATTATGGGGTAGATACTCCTAGTTCTGAGGAACTGATATCTAACAGAATGAGTGTTGAAGAGATTAGACACTTCATTGGTTGTGATTCTCTAGCCTTTCTACCTTTTGATAGCTTGAAAAACTTATTAGGGAAAGATTCTGATAGTTTCTGCTATGCCTGCTTCTCTGGAAATTATCCAGTTAAGCCTACTGAACAGAAGGTGAAAAGGGTTGGTGATTTTCTGGATGATGGTCTTTATGGAAGCATTGATTCAATTGATGGAGGATGGGTTCAAGGTCCTCAAACCGAGAACATGGAGAATGAAGTTCAAGAACCGCAAATTCAGAACGTATAGAAAGTTGCTCTATAGCCTGCAATGGATCAGTTTCTCCTCATCGACATTTTCACTTATTCAGTAATCTAACAAACACATTATACACTCTTGTGTGTTTCCACCGAGTGATATTAATATAGTCCTCTTCTATGAGATTTAAGATAAGTTTCCAAAAAGGCAAAACTCTAGAACCGAGCTGTCTTGTAACTTAAAGCACTCTTCTAGTCTTCTTTTTCTCATTGTCTCTATTCTGTAAAGATAAAGCTAAGTACTATAAAATCTTTCTAGACCCCATATTGGTGTGGGATTCAACTAGGTATGATAATGACGGAGGATTTTTATATACTGATAAGATAAAAGATTTAAAATTTTAATTAGTATTAGACTGTCATATTTTAATTTATAAAAATTGATTATTTTATCAAAATTGAACGATTAATTAACAAATTAATCAATTTTTAACATAAATAAAATTGAAAAGTTAAACATCGAATCAAAAAATTGACCGATTTAAAATTTTTAAAATTCTCTTTCTCGGAGTCATATGATATATTTTTCTCTAAATAATTTTTGGGCATTAAATAAATAATTGAATTTTAATACATAATTACAGATGAGTTTGTTAAAAAATAAAGTCAGATCGAAACGGTACAAAAAAACTGCTACCAATTGATACAAAATTCTGTTACAAAATTTAACGGGCCAACCAAACCGGTGGCAAATCGGACCGGTAGCCCATAGTCCCGTCGTCTTGGACAATGTCGTTTTGATATAATTAACCCACATTGGAGGACAGACATTATATGTTTCTAGCTGAAATACAAAGAAAGAAACAGAATCAGATTGAACCATTAAGGTCTTCAGGAAACATGATGTCGTAACAGATTGTTCTGATTATGTATTAAATTATCTACCAAAACAAATATAGTTTACTTATAGATATGTTGAAGTCTGTATCACTTTAAAGAAGTTCCAGGTTGTTGGACACTTGAAAACACTTGAATGAATGCATTTGTAGACACAAATATGAATCTTGAGAACATGCTAAACATGATTTAGATGAAACAATAGCCATGGCATTTTTTTCCCAGGCTATTGATTCGACTCCGGTTTCGAGTTTCCAGTGCTATTCTGCGGCTGCTGCTGCTGTTGCAATTGATGCATGTTCTGCTGCTGTTGCTGCATGTTGAGTTGAGAAGATTGTGGCTGCTGTAGATGGAACATCCGGGGAGGGTTGATGGAGAGTTGCTGAACCATACCCTTAGTTGGATCAGAATCCCCACGGAGCTCTGCAGTAGCAATCTTCAATCGTCTAACCTCCGTCGTTAATGCCTCGTTTAGAGCTGTAAAAATTCAAACACAATCACAGGTGGAACGACCAAGCAAGCTTGATTTCGAAAACGCAGAAACAACAATGCATGACAATACAAGTTTAATTCCCCATTCCACCATTTACTACAACCTATTCTCCAGGAACACAGCAACAATATCAACTACAATAGAACTCTAATGAATCAACAACATAATGCCATTTCCCCACAAGAAATGGACGTATCATCATCAAGTAGGTGAGTGATTCAATTATGGGAAAAATAACGGAGGTAGTAATACAAAAAGATATCAGATCAACTGACTCGAAAAGTGTGTTAAATATTGAACTCTCTTGATCAAGTAGGTAGGTATTTTTGAAGCAAGTGATAATCTGAAGCAATAACATTTTAGGATAATGACATAATAACTGGAATTTAGCATGAGAAACTGTCCTTGTGATGCAGACAAAGATAACTAATTTGAAGACTGATGGACACATATGGAAACAATGCCTAATTGTGTCCAAGGAAGAATATATCTTGAAGTCATAATCAAGGGCAATGAATCCGGGACATAGTCTTGTCGTGATATCAAAATAGGCAGAAATTTAGGCACCAGGTGATGATGGGTTTCAGCCATTGCAGATAAGAGATCCCAGCCAATTGCACTGAATGATCTATTAAAAGGATAATTAAATAGAAGGAATTGCAGATGTACCATCTCGGAGCTGAGCCTGTTGCTCCATGGCTTGGAGGCGAAATTTCAATTCGTTATTCTGATTTGTAAGACCAACAGAATCTCTCTGCCCATAACATGATAGAAAGCGCCTAAATAAGTTAGAAACAAACTAAACACAGCATGCTTACCCAAAAAAGTTCAGAAACCTAAGTTGGCACCTGTAGAAGAGTAAGCTGTGCAGACAATGTCGTAGCCTCAGTCTGCAGGGTCTGAACTTTGTGCTCCAACTCTGAAATGTATCTCATTTTCCTTTCTTTCGATCGTGCTGCGGACTGACGATTTGCCAGAATCCTAAATGAGCAAATAAAATAAGGAAAAAAGAAAATGTAGATGTAAGCCCATATAAGATTCATTGCAATAACTATATTGAATCAACAGGGACAGGAAATTTTACCTCTTTGCACGTTTTGGGTCAGTTAAAGCAATCTCGGCCAGTTTCTCATTTGCCATAATTTTCTTCAGTTCAGGACCAGTAAATTCTCCATTTCCAAACTCTAAGCTAAAGGTATTCCCATCGATGGATTTGCTGGGTGACAGTTGACCAGGACAAGTACCCGGAGAAGGTGGAAGCTTTGGTGACTCATCACCAAAATTGAGCTTGCCCATGAAACTATCCATGGAAACACTTCTTAAGTGTCTGGTGGTTGATGCGATATCTCCACCGGCAGTCCTTTTGATCCCTTCCCTCTTCTCCATGGAAGAACTTGATCCACCTCTTGGCATGCTACTTCCACTTTCATTCACACTGCTTTCAGCTTCATTATCGCTGCTACCACCTCCATTTGTTTTCGTTCCACTAGCTCTACTATCCAAATCCTCACGGTTCTCGTTAACGTTCTTATCATCAGTTCCCGACAAATTCAATGCGTCAATGTTGTCCAAATTCATATAAGTCGAAATAAAATCGTCCACAACTTCTCCTTCAGATCTCCTCTCACCCATCCCCTCCGCACTACTATCAACACCTCCATCTAATTCCCTCTTGACCAACTGAGCTGGCTGCTTGGCCACACCAGAAGTCTCTCTGCCAGATACCGATCGCTCCAAGCCACCACCTGGACTCCTCAAAGGAATAAGAGGTGGTGAAGACTGCGACACATTAGTAAACCCAAAAGGAATATCACTACTAGACCTTCTATGAGCTTTACGAGGAGGTAAACCCTCACCAAACCTCATAGTATTGCATCTACCAAAAGGCGAGGGTGGCAGCATTGAGTGAGAACTTGCGTCTCTATCCTCCATAGACACATCCATAGACATGGACTCCGAGGCAGTAGATGAAGAAGAGTCCCTGAAAGTTGCAGGGCTTAAAGGTGGCAACGAGTCAAGAGAGAAGAAAGCTGGTGGTTGAGACAAGGATCGCGAATGGGTCGGGCCCGGACCGAAATTCTGTGAACCCATTGGTTGATTCACCAGCCTAGACACAGGGATCTGAGAATACGGCGAAATGGGTGGGATCTGGTTAGGGTGTGACGGTGGTATCCCTGTTCTTTTCCCTGTTTCAGCACCAAAATTCTGACCAAAATGTCTTGCACCCATTTGAGCTTGACTCAACTGCGGGATATCGAGTTGAGTCAACAATGAAAATGGCTGCTTTGGAATGCCAGACGATGACTGCGTAGTACCGAACGACGACTGAATCCTTTGCATAACTTCACCATCAGCTTCTTTAGTATCACCCATTACACAACTATAAACCGCGATTCAAACTCAACCCACCTCACCTTTCACCAAAATCCAAACAACAAATCAGATTAAACAAAAAAACCCACCAAGAATCTTCAACTAGCAAACATACCCATCAAAAAGAAATGAGCATAAAGGAACATAAACGAAGAAAAGCAAGCATCTTTCACCATTGAAAAACCAAAGATAACATTTTACTTTAAACATACCGGTAATTTCAAACAAATGGTCGTCCTCCAAACCACCTTGGCATTTGAAGCTTCACTTCAATCCGTCCTCACCCCACTTTCAACTTTACCAATCTGAGACGGAAATGGCAAGACGAAGCTGAAGCAGAAGTACCCATCAAGACCAAACATCCTCTTTACATCACCAAGTCCAAGTGTTTAGTGTGTTCAAGGGTAAGAACACGAACTATGCGTCGCTCTCTCACTAACTAGAATCTCTCCCTCTACGTCTCTTCTCTGTGCGTCTTTCCTATTCCTACGAGGACACGGATTTCACGACATTGGTGATGGACGTGTGATATTAAATAAGAAAATGGCTTTTGAATTTGCATTTCGATTTCATTTCCATTTCATTCCGACCTCATTTGGGTGTCTCGCCCTTTGTTCCCGCAACTTATTTAGGCTTAAGTCTATTTTTATATATACATATACAATATATGCATGTGTGACAAAAGTAAGAATCATAAAAAAAAATTAATTTTATTGTTGTTTATAATATAATATTATATTTTAGTAATAATTATATTCTAAATTGTCATAAAGTTAACTATTTAATAATTTCTAATATATTAATCATCAATTTAATTTATTTAATATCATAAATAATGAATTTGTACCTACTAAATATTAGTGTAATTTTAAAAATAACTAATTTAAAATAAAGTAGTGGACAAGTATTTCTATTATATTACTTAGTTTTAGGGAAAGGTCCCACAAGGCTATCTGTTACTATAAGATTGTAATACTTACAAGGCTACTGAGCAAGGACTCTTAGTACAACCAGAGACAGGAAGAGTTGTAATTTACAACTTATCAGGTATTAGCAGATATGACACTATATTAAGTGTCTTCTTTGATTTTTTTTTATTTACTTATTTAATTTTATTTACCTACTATTTTAGCATATGAGTTTTCATATCTACTTTTTTTAACCTGTACCACTTTTTCATTTTTATATTCGTATATAGGTCTACCATAAACAACATCTCTATTTTGTAAGAGTAAGACTGAGTATTATAAGACCTCTCTAAACTCTACTTTGATGCGAGACTCAGACTGGGTGTGATGATGATGATATAATTTTTATTTTAATATTCAACAAATTTTAAATAAATTATTATCAATATTTCTATTACCATTTTTATGCAATATATACTAAAAAGTATTATTTTAATAATATTATAATATAAAATGTTATTAAAAAGTGTTATTTTAATAATATTATAATATAAAATGATATTAAAATAATATTTGCTTAAATTTTTATGTAAATTATTAAATTACTAATTACACTTTTAATATATATCTGAACATTGTTATTCGAAGATCTATTCATATACTAAATTTATGCAGTCGATTTTTTCATTTTGTTATTGGAAAATCATCAAAAGTAAATTATAGTCCTAAAGTTGGTTTGTCCGTTGGAGTAGGATGTAAATTTTGGCCTGACTTGCCCAGTATGGCCGATTTTGGCTAGAGTTGATTGCCCACGGGTGAGTTATTAGCTAAAAGTGGTCGTCTCGAGCACGGGTCAACCTGTGACTCAACTGTTATTTAAAAAATGAAGTCATTTTTTATATTTTTTTAAAAATTATAAAATAGGGTCAAACATAACCCAGCCAATCGATATTCCTAAATAAGAGTTAGTTGAAATCTAACTAGTTCAGTCACTCCGCAACTTCTAATAGATGAGAAGAGTGTATATATAGGAATGTCAATAGGTCGGGTCAGAATGGGTCAGCTCTCTATTTATTTTTTAAGCTAAAAACTTTCAAAACAAAACCGTTTTAAACAAAACGGTGTCGTTTTGGAAAAAATGAGAGGTCATAGGTCAAGCTAGACCGACCCGGGCAAACTATAGTCAGCCCGCAATCAATCTATAGCCCGATTAGGCCGGGTTTCTTTTGTCATCCCTATATATATATATATATATTTCATTTTTAGAATATTTTTTGCCTTCATAATTTTTTAAAAATTTTATATATAGATTCATTAAATATTTGCATAATTTACGGCTTTTATTCCTCCAGCCTTCTTTTTTTTTCCAAAACTCACGTTCTTGCTCTTTCGTGAGTCTCAATCCCTCTTACTTTCATTTACCTTTTCCATGAATGTCAACTTCTTTCTTTTTATCTCTCTACAATCTTTTTTTATTGTTAATTTATTTTAAAAGAAAAAGGCCATATTTTCTTTTCACACTAATCATTATTAAAAGCAATTTAATGTTAATGTCAATCATCCATTTATTATATATTTTATTAAATGAAAATTTATTTATAATTGAGAATAATTAATAGAGAAATTTTTTAAATGTTTACTTATAAATAGTTTTGGAATCTTTTATATCTATTAAAAAATTTTATTTATACATATGTTGAGTTTAAAGTGTATTATATTATTTAATTACTTAATAAATGAGTACTATAAAATATTTGTACAACATGAGCTTTTATAAAGAAAATAATACAAAAGGTTATCAGGGAAACGAGTTAGGGATATAAAATTTGACCCAGCAAGTCAATGGCCCGACCGTTACTTCAAAAGACGTCATTTTTTACGTTTTTTAAAAATATGTGACAAGTTGGGCTCGTCGGGCCATGAGCCGGGCCATGGGCCACCCTAGCCTACTGTCAGGCCGGGTCGCTTAACATTCCTAAAACGAGTGTATTTGTGCATAAAATCTTGAATAAGAGTTAAACATCTAATATTGTCCTAACAATGCAAATCCTTATCTAAAGTATACAATTTCCCAACTTTAATGCTCTTCTTATCTAAGTAAACTCCAAGATAATATTCCATAATTTAGTCTAAATATGGATTAGCATATTAAACTTGTGGCCCAAAGAAAAAAATTAGAAAATAGAAAAAAGAGAGACCATTTAAAATAATTACATGAATTATTACTTTGAATTTGATTCTATAAGACTAAAATATCACTTTGGTCTATCGGAAACAATATATTTATCATGTAGGAGTAAGACTGTGTACTATTGAATCTCTTTAGAATTTACATTTCGGCGAGACTCCCGTTAAATTTGGTTGTTATTGTTATTGAAGACTAAAATATGACTTTGATATGGTTATTATTATTATTATTCTTACTTTGATTTACAAGTTTCATCCAAAGTGATCCTTTGAAACTCTTAATGTCAATATAATCAGCAACTTATGCAAAGGGTTCATGACTAAGTTGTTCCTTAATTCTAGGGCTAAATTATGACTCTTATTTGTATGATCTAAGTACACATGAAAGTTGAAAAATCATACCTTATTATACCTTTAGTTGACTTGTTCACAATACTCACCAACTTAAAAATTTAATTAGTCATAAATTTCTCAAAATTGACAACTACCCTTTATTTAAAACTTAAAAAACTCCACAATTCCACTAAAAAACCAATTAATTAATGCAAGAAACTTAGGATAAAATTTTCAATCACCCTTTAGTTGAGACTTAAAGAAAAGCATAATTCCACTAAAAAGAACACAAATTCAAATCATTTAAGAGGAGATTACTGCGAGTCAGGCGGTAAAGAGTCGCAAGGAAAGAAAAAGAATTGTTGTAGATTTGCTTTAGCACGTACCCTTTCTCCTAATGAAGAAGGTGACCCTTTCTGATTCAAAACTTTCATACATCATAGATTGTGATATTGATCTTACGGGAAGAACAGAATCAAAGAATATCAAACACTAGAGCATAATCCAATAAAAAAAAAGCCTGAGCATTAAAGCCATAAAGGAAAAAAAAACCATTAAGCAAGCCACTAATTCCATACTCTCTTTCTTGCCTTCAACCTAGCATAAAATTTACAATTATACTTCATTTAAAACTTAGACAAAAACATAGTTCCTCTAAAAAAAACACAAACACAAATCGGTAAGTGGTCAAATTGATTAATGTAAAAAACTTAATAAAGTTAGCAAAAAATTTTCAATTACCCTTTATTTGAAACTTAGAGAAAAGCCAATTCTACTAAAAGGAATACAAACAAAAATCATTAAGTGGTCAAGTTAATTAAAATAAGAAACCTAATGAAGATAACACAAAATTTACAATTACCCTTTATTTGAAACTTAGAGAAAAGCATAATTCCACTAAAAAGAAACACAATCACAAATCATTAAGTGGTCAAATTAATTAATGTAAGAAACTTAATAAAGCTCAAAAAAATTTACATTTGGCATTGAATTGTAGAATTTGATCATATCAATGTGTTTTTGCCTCAAACTCGTTAAAAACAACATCATTGTCTCATGCTCTTGTTATGTTTATATTTCATACAGTGAAGTTGCCTTCTCCTAAACTACACAAACAAAAGACCCATGAGATTGGTCCTCGACGTGTCTCAATTCCAAGCAACAGTCGGTTTGTCTTTGATCATGACATTGAAGAGATGTCATGTCACCTTATTCATGGCCGTACAAGATAATGTGATATTCCAAAGCTGAAAGCAGGGGGGAGGACAAAAGCAAGACAAGCCATAGGTGGACGACGAAAGCTAAATCAACCCTTCTTGTTCGTATCCTCAACAATGGCTCCAAAGTTTTGAGGGTAAGGACAAAAGCCAGTATAGTGGCACTATCGGATAGTCGAATAGGATTATTTTATAGTCAGTATCCAAGATTTCGAGTTTCCTATCGACGTTCATTCATATCGATTGATATTCATACTATTTAATTGTTGATACTATATTTTTTAAGATTTAAATACTAAATTATATTAAAAATTTTTGACTACTAGAAAAATATTGAATTAAATTTATAAATTAAGAATATTTAAAGGATTAAATTACAAAAAAAATTATACTTAATTTTTGAAATAGTTATTATGTTAAATTTTATGTTTTTGTTAATTTCAATAAATAGAAATGTTGAGTTAAAATCTTAAATTTATTCAGATATAATCATAATATAATACTAAATTCTAGTATATAATTCAATATGTATATATGGATTGTTTGAACAATTTTATTATTTTTCAATTTATTTTTAATATTATTTTGAACAAATCTTTTATTTTTAATATAGTTATATAAATTTAAATTATTATAACATGTTAAATAATTTTAATTTTCTATTTTATTTTTATAATATAATTTTATTAATAAATAAATAAATAATATTTGACTATTTAATACTAATTATTAGTATAAAAAAGAAAAAACTATTTAAAATAATATCTGATATTGATCGACTATTAATCTAAAAAATAATGCTAATTTCAATACGAAATTCACGACATTATACATTCTTATCATGCAAAGTGTTCCTAAAACTTGGAAATCTCCAAAACCCTGAGTTGTATCGTCTAAGAATATTACGTATATAATATCAAATATCCTGATCTGGTTATAGTTTTCTTATCATGTTCTATTAAATTTCATTCATAATTTATATGGATTTCGTATAAATGTATAAATGAGAAATTTAATAAAATATGATTAAAACAAAATAATCGGAACAATGTATCTTCAGTGATAATAAACATGTTTCTGGACCAAATCAACGGGTTGTTCACGTTGTTGTGCTTTTAGCTTTGATTTGGTAAGTTTCATATGTTGGATTGTTCTTTTCTTACATGCAAAATTTTGGACTTGGGTATAGTTTTAGTTGATATTTTAAAAATTGAACTAGATTGAATGGTTTAATGGTAAAAATTTTAAATCGATTAATTTTTTTGTTTAATTTTTAACTTTTCAGTTCAATTTAGTATAATAATTTTTGTCATTAAAAATCGATTGATTTATTTAACTAATTAATTTTTATTTAAAAGTTTCTTTTTCTAATTAAATTTTAAATTTTTCGATAGGTAAAAATAATTTTACTTCAATCATTTTTTAAATCATTTAATTTTATTCATTTAAGACATTATAATATTAGTTGAACCTTTTAAACTTTAAATATCTTGCCTTATCGGTTAACTTCCGATTCAGTTTTAAAAATACTAGTTTTAGGAATGCAAGTGTGTATTGAAACTTGAAAGTCCCCTAGAGGTGATCGAGTTGGTAGGGTGAGAAGTATAAGATCAAAAGGTTCTATGTTCAAATTTCTTACCTATGCTTTCTCGATCGAACCTGTCGTACCGGATTTACCTAATACGGAATACTTGGTTGACGTGATTTATAGATTATTGCGTTAATTCAAAGATTTATTCAGTGCACATTTAAAAGACAGTAATTTCGAGTTTTTCCGTTTAAAAGAAAAGTTTATAGAAAACTTGATTCTAATGGAAATAAATGATAAAATGTAGTTGATGATTGAATCATGATTTCGTACCAAATTCACCGGAGAATCATATGGAACATTTAGATATATGAAAAAACTGGATTTTGATTAATTGATTTGATAAAAATACAATAAATTAACCTGGCAACAAATTACAATTGCATTACTTTAAGCTGGCTCATTGAATATTAACCAGTATATATGAACTTGTTATCTTTTAAAATTTTATGTCAGACCGGAAGTTAAACTAATAAAATAAGAAGTTTAAGTTTTAAAGGTCCAATCTGTAGTAGATCGTCACAAGATCGACCAAACATTAAATAAAGTTAAAGAATTTGAAATATGATTGAAAAATATTATCCTTACCTGTTGAAAATTTTGAGGTTTAATTTAAAAAAAGATAGTTAAATGAAAATTAATTGATTTATTTTAATTTATAAGAACTTATTAATCAATAAAAATCAGTTAATTAATTAATTAACTGATCAGTTTTTAACAATAAGAGTTATTAAAGTAAATTGAACTTAAAAGTTAAAAACAAAACTAAAAAATCGACCAGTTCAGGATTTTGTTGATTGAACCGATTAAACCAATTGAAATCAAGAGAAAATTTAAAGAGAGAATACTTCAATTTTACACATAAATATTGGAAAGAGGAGTGATATTGATATATTTTTTAACTAATTAATCTTGTGATAACAATTGGAAAACTAATTAATTTGTACCATTTCTCTGTTTTGGTTGAAGAGGAACCAATGGGACTCCATAGTCACTAGAGATATCAATAGGTTGGGTTGGGCTCGGGCTGTCCCTAACCCAGCCCGGCCCAACCTCAGGCTATTGGGGCCCATGGCTCGGCAGCCAGGATGGGTGGACCTATATCCCGGCCAGACCATGTGACCTTGTCGATGGCTTGACAGGTCAAGGGCAGGCCGGGTTGGTTCGTTCTACCATTTTTTTTCTAAAATTTTAAAATGACGTCTTTTTGAAAGTAATGATTGAGTCAAGTTGGCCCGTAGCCCTCCCGACCTCGGCCTATCCACAATCAACTTATAGCCTACCCATAGTCCGATCAACTCGGACTAGAATCGAGCCAGACCGAGCCCTTTTTGATATCTCTAAGGGTCACTTAAAGAATTTATAGACTCAATATCATGTCAAAAAATAAAAAAAAGACCCCACAAAAATAAAATTAAGATTTTTTAATTAAAAAATGGATAGTATGGTTTAAATGATTATTTTGTCAAGATTCTTATTAGATATTTTGATATGTTCTATTCTTTTTGAATTATTTATGATATTAATATTAAATTTAGGTCTAAAGTGAAATAATTAACTCTTCCTCTAAATTTGATGCTTTGATAAGCCAAAAGGAAACCTAAAGAATGCTTAAAAAAACATTTTCGTTAAAAATATATAAATTGGTTATCAATTTACAATAATTCTAATAATTTATAAAATATATATGTTAATTAGATTACTCCATAACTTAAAATATGATAAAGTCTTATTATTTTTTAATCTAATCTAATATGTGAAAGTTAAAGTCGATAATACTTTCAAATTTTAATTTGGGTTTAATTTGAAAATTTTCTATTTAATTTAACTTTAATTTAATATTTTATTAATTTTAAATTAGGTATCTCAAATTATAAATAATTCTAAAAATTAGTTAACTAAACATTAATTATCTAACTTTATGGTTCGTTTTTAAATTTTCGGTTCGATTTATTTTAATAATTTTTATTTTTAAAAACTGATCAGTTTATTAATTAATTGGGCAATTCTCGTAAATTAATACTGATTAATTAATAAATTCTTATAAATTAAATTAATTTTATCTAACAATTATTTTTTAAAATTAAACTTCAATTTCTTTCAATCATATTTTAAATTTGTTAAATTTATTCAATATTTAGCCAATTTAAAAGTGACCTATTATTGGTTGAACCTTTTAAAACTCGATCAAACGTGATTCAGCTTTTTAGGGGATAGCTGAGTTGGTAGAGTGGAAAGTATATGATTAAAAAATCTTGTGTTCGAATCTCCCTACTTACAATCTCTTAATTGAGCCTATTGTATAGGACTTGTCTAATGCAAAATACTCAATTAATGTAATTTACAATCGGTGTGTATTTAAAGATATCGGCGGCGAGTTTTTCCGTTTAAAAAAAAAAGAAAGTGATTTAACTTTGATTGGGTAAAAATTTTTGTTAACTCCATTCCCAAGTGAATACCCATTATGCCCTTTTCTTGATAGCCTTTTATCTAATCCTTCATCGTTAAGGGAATAATCATATGCTTTAAAAATATAATAAAAAATATTTTGATTTCCGTCAATCGGGGCCCACTCACCGAGTTTCACGGTGTTAAATGCACGTGGCTTCGCAAAGGCCATAAAATGACGTGCCTGTTGTTGACCAACAAAATTGGTCCCCACAAGGGACACGTGTTGAAAAAAGTACTGTCTGTGATCTTTTCATCACACGTGGAGCCTTAATGTTTCTTCAAAGAAAAAGAGTTAAACCTTATCCACTGATAATACACCACCTGTCAATCTGAACCGTGAAAATGACAGGTATGTCCCGCTAATATTTTCTTACTTTTGTCTGAACCCCCACAAAGTTAGGCGCAACTCAATAAATGTGAGAAGTACAACCGACATCGTTTTGCTCCATCCGAATATTCGCTTAAGACCCAAATGTGCTAGTCAGTATACAAGCTTTTTTTTTCCAACGCGTATCAACTCCGAAGGTTTATTTAGTTAGATGTTAATTAATAGAAAGAAATAAAATATAATGAAATAGTTTATAATAAAATAAAACTTAATAGAGTGAAAAGTAGTTTGAAAAAAATAAAATGGTTCATAATATAATATAGTGAACTCTTATTTAAAAGATGGATAGAATAGAATATAATGTATAATAAATAACTATTATATTCTTGATATTAAAATAACTGTTACAAAAGATTTAATGCTATGATTTTAAAACAGAAATTATGTCCAATTAAAAAGTCACGGTTGTGTTTTTTATATATTTTCTATTATATGTGATTTATATTTAAAAATTATTTATTTATATTTTTTAAATAAAAATATATACAAACAATTAAAAATAATTTTTTATCTATTTTCTATTTTTCATTAATAAAAATTTTATTAATGTTTTTATTTTTTATTAATTATATAAAAATATTATTAAGGGTGATAGGCTTGTAGACCGTAATAAATGAGTTTGGAAAAAAGGGAGTTAGAGTTAGAAGAAATAATTAGTATTAAGAAAAATTATTGAAGATATATTAAGTAGTATATATTTATTAATTTACGTTCTATCCTAAACTCAAAATCGAAGATTTCTTATTTTTACTGTTTAGGATAGAATGAAACGTAACATAACACCCTCTATTTTTATCCCATTCTGTTCCATTCTATTATAAAACTTTCAACCAAATGCTAAAAATATATTACGTTGTATTACTAACCTCTCAACCAAACAAGACCTTAACGGTGTAAACTGACCGATCCTACTTGTATTACTTAAAACTAAAACAAAATCATACCTGACTTAGGCCTTTTCGGGTTACTAGGATTGAAACATGTAACTTAACTTGTGTCATCAATGTCTGCATTTGGGGCCATCCATTGATTAGGGTGAAAATGAACTGGCCCATAGCTCAGCCTCCACTATTTTTTAAAAATAATTTTTATAAAATTAAAAATATAAAATAACATAATTTTTTAATTAAATTCAAGTGGTAGCCATCCAAGCTCAGGTCTATTCGAAACCTAACTCTTCTACATAAAACGAAGTTAATTTACTTAGAATAATTAGGTCTCGAATCAATTTGAACTTAGGTCTAACCCATAGACTGACTTATTAAAAATAACTAAATTTAAAAATATGGTTAAAAATTGTCATCCCTACCACTTATTGCTCAACTCACCAGCCTGCATCACTATCCTGGGCAGACAATTGACATGCTCGGATCTAACCCGACTCATCCTTAAAATGAAAACAAAACTTAAATATTTCACCTCTCATGGTAACTAACCTGGGAGGAAGAAGAAAATATTGAAACTTTATCTAATGCCAGAATTAATTATAATCTCAGAAGTGCTTATAAGGTTGAAATAAGCATTGGAAAAATGCAGGGCAACTTCAAAGAAAGTGATCGTCCAAAGATAGTCACAGTTGGTATCATCTCTTTCCTGGAAATTCAAATGGTTCCTGAAACTTGGTCAATGTCTTCCAGTACCTGCAGTTCGTGAAGCTGAAACTTAAGAAAAATGCCTGACCAAGTTCTTCCAGTACGTGCCAGATCCAATAGCATTACTTGTCTGGAGGAGCTGCTTCTTGGTTCATATTTAGCATGTATTGAAAGAGAAGCCAAAAATGAAGAAAACCAGACTGATGAAAGGTACTTGAACTTTGAAACAGGAGGTAAAGTACTAGTATCCCTGCAAGCTTGTAAATTTATGGGTTTCAAAGATTGGTTGCCTGGATACCTACCTTACCCCTCATCATCCTCAAAGTGGTGCTAATCAATCAAAATCATTGAAAATAGAACCTACAGTGAGTATCAACTGAGATTACCTAGGACCGGAGATTGAACATTGCACACACGGTGCCAAGGTTGAATGACCTGTCTTGGACATCCAAGTCTTGGCACCCTAGAAACTCCAGCAGATTACGAAACCCTTTTCATCGAGACCACAAACTAAAACAAATTACAACAGCCTAATTCTAACTAATGGAGACCCTATCAAGGAGCTCCATGATTTCCTACAGAGTAGTTTCTGACATGGTTGCTAAATATGACAAGCTTTATGGTAAAACTGAGCTCAACAAGGGAAAGCAACTACTTAATGGTGATGTAGCGATTTGTCCCATGTCTGGCCCAGAAGTCCTTCAGATCAACAGGGAGTGATAGATCTTGGCCTTCAGATGCAAGCCGACTAAGTAATTTTGCAAAGACACTGCCACTCATCTTCCTGCCACCAACTCGGGCATGGCGTTTATTTGGCATCTGTGGTAGTGGATATGACGACATGGTGGTAGTGCAACAAGAAGACTGCCATCCACCATTGCCCCACTTGTAGCATTGTCGGGCAACTCCAGTGCATGAGCAAACAGGCACTGGCATGGTGGACTCATCAAAACTAACCAAGTTCAAGCCTGCATCCTGACTATCCCATTCAACCTTAATCTTTTTCCCATCAGAAGAACTTTGTCTATTCAAGTCCTCACCCATTTTACTCACTTTCCTTGGTGATTTATTTGCCTTGAGGGAAGATGCTTTATTTTCCTTTGATCGCTTTATCTGGCGTGACTTGCCGATTTCAGAAGTAGCTATAGTTAAGGGATAGGCATCTGTAATGTGCATTTCTCCGGCATTGGTAGCTTCTTCCATGTCGCTTGAAGAGTATACATTATGGGGAATTCGTTTTGATCCACGTTGATTTCCACCTCCCAAGGGAAAGTTCATTGCATTTTCTCGGTATTGAATTGCAGCTAGAGCATTGTCTCGCTCCATTAGGGCTTTGTCCCGCTCTGCAAGGGCTTTTTCACGTTGCTGGATAGCATCATCTCGGGCAGCCAAGGCCTCCTTTTTCTCAGCTAGGGCAAAATTCCGTTCTTCAATGGCAGAATCCCTCTCAGCAAGGATGGCCATTATCTTCTTATTCATCACTAAGGCATTGGTTTGTTCCTTAATCTGATGCTGGGGCATCATATTCCACTGAAATCATATTTATCTAGCTTAGACTCTACTCTGCATTACACAACCAACAGAAATTTAGATGGGTGTGGAGAAAACTCCTTCTTACCGGCGAGTGTGCTGCTTTATAATACTCCATTTTATATCTACCATTCTGGTGTTGTCCACCATCATCCATCTTATCCTTGCTACTGTCACAGAACCAAGAGCCTGGTTCATGCCACTGCTTAAATTCACATGTTTAAGACCTTGGGCAGTAAGTAGTTTTTCCACAGATAATATATCTTCTCGTTTTGGAAGAAACACAGAAACAAAGCCATTTTTTAATTCTTTCAAAAAATTCAAAGGATAAAAGTCTCCAGTAATCAAAAAACACAAGAAGATGGAGCTTTAAAAGATATCAAGTTACATCAAGCTTCAGTGAAGGAACAAAAGAACATAAAATTCAATACTTAATAAGCTAATTAGATGAAGTAAAGACCCAACAATAAAAAAAATATATAACCAAAGCAGATTATGGAATTGTAAAATTTGAATAATAAATGAGAAGCACAATTCAAACGAAGCTCTAGAATGAGATAGGACAAGAGAATAAATAGAAGGAAAGAACAAGACATCAAGGAGCATGCAGAAAGTAAACACCATAATAACAATGGCTCCTCCAATATAAGCTTGGCCTACAAAAAATGAAACTATTACTAGCAATTACACTTTTCCACCTACATTTGACAACAATGTCAAGAACCAATAAGCCAGTTGAACTGGTAGACAAAATCGAAGTTCATTTCTGGCAGGCTTCTACTATCAGCAGTAACAACTACATGATGGATTAATCGCACATACAACTCCAATCACAATACTAGGCAACCATATTCATTAAAGTGACTGCAGTACTCAAGCCCATTGTCAGTAGCATACCCTCTTAACTCATAAACAACAACTTGGCCGTAGTCACTATGCTGTTTAATATCCATCTAGTGCCAGATAATTTGCAAGGATTAGAAGATTCAGAACTGATGAACTAAATAAAGGACATCAAGCAACCATCAAAGTCAAAACCTAGGCAACTGACTCAAGATCTAAAGAATGTAACAGCATATTGATCTTTATAAATTGCATAGAGCAACTTACTAGCCCAATTTTCCTCATCTGCTAGGATGCTGATATCTGTAGTTCATTATGAAATCTTGGAAGCTGAAGCTCTATTCCATACTGCAATGTCATCTATGTCATCAAATATTACAGAGCCCACAATAGAGTACTCTTAGCTGATTGATATATTTCCATTTAAAACCCTGTTTAATGAGTTCTAAGGTTCTTATAGAAACAGTGGAACATGACTAAACTCAGAAATGATTTAACCTGATTCCACCAAATTAGAAACAAACCCAAGAAAACAAAATTGAAAGAGATACAATTAGACACAAAATCCTAAACAAGAAGTCTAATTTAATCAGTAAAGACGAAAGCTTTAGAAGTCAATTCACACACACTAAATCTTAAGTGCTACACAACAAACACCCAGGTAACACAAGGCAGAAAATGTAAATCAGTTCCAATTGTTTGAAGTTAGGGTTTAATGAGTTATACAAAAAATGGATCAAAAGTAAAGATTACAATAGACTGAAGACTTAAAACCTAACATGGCTATAAATAGAAACCGCCAACGATATGGAAACCAAAGATCGAGGAGATTAAGAACTCACCGGTTCGAGTTATCGACAAAGAGACACAAATTAGAAAGGAAAGTTCATATCTTTGTTAGAAAATTTCTGGAGCCACAAACGCCCGACAGAAAGAAAGAGAATGGCGTGAAGATGATTAGATGGGTTTTTAAATGGTATGATCCGATCAGGCACTCGGGTGCTCTCAAGTCTCAACACCCAAAACGCGTCGTTTTATCATACTTCACTTCCCTGGTGTCTACTTTCTAAAAAATTTTAAAAATTAATTTAATTATGAGGTGAATAAAGGAAAGTATAGTACTTTGACAATCCATTTTATAATTTTGTACTAATTTAATTTAATTTATAAGAAAGTATAGTTTTTTTACAGTGCATTTAATAATTTTGTAATTATTTCATTTAATTTATATAATAAAGTTAATTAGCTACTATTCAAAATTAAGAATTCATATAATAAAAGTTGGTAACAATAGGTCTAAGGCCGACCTATCGTCACCCTTATTCATATGCTACGTTGAAAATTAGTTTTTGTGGAAGTACCATCCATCAAGTGTAAACCAAATAAGCTGAAGAGTGGCTCTTTCCTTAGAAAAGATGATGTCTGATGTCTTCTTATTCATTGCAAGCTTTCCAGGGTACATTCTTAGAAGATAAAATAGAGGAAGGCTTAAGCATACAGATCAATGCCCCAGAACTTGGCAGGTTGGTTGGTCCTGTGTTTCCTGTCAACCTTCTTGATAAGGTCCATGTCCTCCTCGCTCAACTTGAAGTCCAAAACTTCAAAGTTCTCTTTCAGTCTCTCAATCTTTGACGACTTTGGGATGACAGCAGTGTTCCGCTGAATCCCCCATCGGAGAACGATCTGAGCCACGGTTTTCTTGTACTTGTCAGCCAAGCCCTGAGAAACAAGGATTTCACAGACCAATTGTTCACATGAGAGTACTTCCAAAGACAAAACTCTTTTCTCAGGTTTTGGTCAACAATAGAAGTTTATCAGGGAAAAGACATAACTCACTTTAAGAACAGGATCGTCCAAACATGATACTGAGCCAAACCATTCAGTATTGGCCACAGAACCTCCAAGAGGTGTGTGAGCAGTAACACAGATACCATGTTTCTGACAGAATTTGACAAGAGAATCCCGCTGGAAGTATGGATGTGTTTCGATCTGATTCACAGCAGGCTTCACTTTCGAGTAGGCTAAGCAATCTCTAGTTAGAAAGATGTCGTAATTGCTGCAAATAAAACTTTGATTACATTCCAAGCTCTCAAAGAGACAGAATATAAGTATCAGCAAGCTCAAGTCAACTCTTCTTCAAAATCCATGGCAGAATTGGCTAGCTGCTGATTCCTCTTGTTCTAGTTCAACTCAAAAGAAACATAAAAATATACAACTTGTTGGTCAAGTTAAACAAGAAACACTCAAAGTTTCTAAGTTTGAGTCTTTTGCAAACAGTTTTAAGTTGTTTACTGAACTCTCTTAAGGAGTTTTTTCATAGTATGTGTACCTTATGCCAATGCTGCGAACCAATCCCATGGAAACCAGTTTTTCCATGTCACGCCAGGTGGTTTCTAAGGATATGGTTACATCAATGTCCAACATCCCATCTTCAGCCAAAGCGCTAGCAGTTGTACCAACTCCTGTATGCATGTCGAAAAAAGTTTTAACGAAAAAAGAAAATCAGAAAAGGGGTTACTGTTGACGGATCTGTGCATGAAATTCGTAATCAACAAATTTTTGAACCTAGACCCTAAGTGTGAATCTCACTTTTCCTGTATAATTTTGATACGGCTATAAAGAGACCAAACAGAAGGGAAAGGGGACACAATTTTACAACTGACTCTAATTATCTTATAGGAGCTCACATCTTTGGTGGTTTTGACCATCAAGTAATGGAACCAGCTACTGCTCCCGATATAACTACCTACTAATAGCCTTCTTCTTCCTCCTTTTCTTCTCTCATGAACTTTTCCCTTTTGTTTTGGTTACTTCATTAGAGGCCTACTCAGGCATCAGCTAAATCAGTAACAGTTAGTCATCTCTTTATGGATACGTACGATCTAGTGCTGGTGTGAGTCCATTTCTTATATTTAGAATCATGCCTTAAATGAAATAAGCTACCACTAACGTATGAAGATCCACGAGTCAAAATAGCTCCAAAAAATTTTTTCTCAAATTGCCCATACAAAATCTTTGGTGAAACTTCTTTAACCAATAGAGTTTGATCACAGAAGTTTGCACTTTTACCAAGTTCCGTAAGCATTGAAGTTCATAACATGGAACTAAAGACCAGAAATTTAGGATGCAAAAATATAGTAACATAAAAAGAGGGCGACGCACCAGTGTGTTTTATGGCTACAGGGAAGTGAACAAGGTAGAGATCCAGATAATCAAGTTGGAGCTTCTTCAAGCTATCTTTGCATGCCTCAATAACATGTCCGTGATCGGAATTCCAAAGCTGGGAATCGAACGGAAAGAAAGTTGTCAGTATAAGCAAACCACAGAATGTAGAATTAACCCTGAAGTAACAGTTAAAAGATGTACCTTAGTGGTGATAAAAAGATCCTCCCTCTTGACAAGTCCAGTCCTAAAAGCTTCAGCCAGCGCCTCCCCAACTTCTGCTTCATTCTGGTAATCAGCTGCAAGTTAAAAGGATCATCTTGTCAAGCATCATTGACCATATACAAGCGGGTCAAAGTTACCTATGCAAGCTACTATTCACAATTCATCTAACACAAGACATGATACGTAAAAGAACTCTCCTCTGCGGCCAAAACTTATGAATTGGTCGGTAATTCCATCATTTTCCTTTTATCTTCTCAGTCCAAACAGGCAGTGAACCACTAGATTCCAACAGTTACACGTCAAAAGCAACTAACATCAAGAGTTAGCAACCATTTGTTACTAAAAAGGAGTTATTTTACTAAGGAAAAAAGAAGAAACATGAGTGCTTTTGTTGCAATCTCCATAGTTGTTGAACTTGATGAAGATGATTTACATGCTGATTTCAGTGGAAATACACAGACCCACTTGATTCTCATAAAGAACTCAAACCAGCCAACCAAAAAAACAAAAAACTAAAGATGATTACACACGAACGCACGAATGAAAATCCAAGAAGAAGAGTGAGAGAAAAACTAGTACCAGCACAGTCAAAATGGCGATAACCAATCTTTATGGAGTTGATAATGAGGTCTCTGATATCTTTCTCTTCCATACGCCACACACCCAGACCAATTACGGGCATCTTGAATCCATTGTTGAGTGTTATCGCCATTTTCTGTCTTCCTCCTCCGTCTCCGGTTAATATTCAGACAAAGAGCTAATGACCATATATAATAACGTAGGTCGGCAACCTCTTCTTTTGTTGGTTCCGAATACATTTCACCCAAAAAACCGGTTTATTGATTTCTGGTTGGTCTGACCGAATTGGACTTAATTACGTTCTCATCTTTAAGCCCAACAATGTTAGTCGAGTACCCGCCCCAAAATAAAAAGGTATCCTGGTCGACCCGGAAAGGTGACCCACATACCAACTATAAAAGCTGCTTGAATGATCAACGTCCACTCGTTTCTCTCTTTCACTTTCACACGCATCAAAACGAGAGAGAGAGAGAGAGGGAGAAGAAGAAGAAGAAGAACAGATTGAGCCTAGAACGCTCTCTAGAACAGATCCAAAACGACGCCAGTCTCCTAGATCCATTCCCAATCATGTCTTCTGGTTTCAGCGGCGATGAAACGGCACCGTTCTTTGGTTTCCTCGGCGCAGCCGCTGCGCTCGTCTTCTCCTGTAAACACCTCCACCGCCTCCGCCTTCGTCTCTTAACCCTATCTTATTCATCTCTCGATTTATTCCTTGGATTTTTTTCATACAATGCATGTGCTTCGAATTTGATTGAGCTTTTTATGGATTTCCGATTTGTGATCAGATGTGTTTTTAAGATGCGTGCAAGTTATTCTTTGTTTTAATGATAATGTTGAAATCGTGAAATATTTCTCAAATTAACTGCTTGATGTGAAAATCAATATTCTCCTTATAATGATTGAAGATCTGGATTTGCTGATGTTGGTGTAGATCCTTTAATGGATCTTTTATTCTTATTGTTGATTTTTGGATTGGATTTGCCGTGGAGTTTCGTGGATAGTAGCATTTTATGGTTGTGGAATAAGTTTATTGGATTCTAGAATAGTAATGAGTTTTAAGAACTGATTTCCAATTTGAAATAGTATAAATAATATTGAAATAGGCAATATTCGATGATAAGTTACTTTGAATTAGAAAAAACTGAACGCAATACTCAGTTTGATTTACCTTTTTGGCTTATGGTGAGATGAAAGATTGAGATATGATTCATTAGCCATTTAGTAATCAGCTTTTCGTCTTCTCTTTTGGTATGAGTTACTAAACTGGAGTTATTCACATAGTTGTACCATAACTCACAGTGTGGCGGCTGATGTTTGAATACTTGAGATTTTTATCACGTATATAGGTATGGGAGCTGCATATGGAACTGCCAAGAGTGGTGTTGGTGTGGCATCAATGGGTGTGATGAGGCCTGAGCTAGTGATGAAATCTATAGTGCCAGTTGTTATGGCTGGTGTTCTGGGTATATATGGACTGATTATTGCTGTTATTATTAGCACTGGGATTAACCCGAAGGCAAAGTCATATTATCTTTTTGACGGTTATGCACATCTCTCGTCTGGCCTTGCTTGTGGCCTTGCTGGGCTTTCTGCTGGAATGGCCATTGGTATTGTTGGTGATGCAGGCGTCAGGTGAAATTACTGAACTTTGGGTGCACAGATATGTGTAATGCGTAGATCAAAAGGCTGGCCTTTGTGTATACAGATATTTGAAATGTGTGATACTGTTTGCTGATTAATTTGTTACGCCACCATAGATACTTAATTTCAAATACTGGAGCTTAGTGTCATTACAATTATCTGTTATGGTGTCTCATGCCAACATTTAGGACATAAAAAGGGACGCTCAATCTTATCTGCTCCTGTATTTTCAACCCCATAGAGATATAGTGAATAAATACAGTTACAGATAGGATGAAGGGCAATGTACTTGTTTGGTTCTAGACTTTGAACATGATTCGAATGATTGATATTGGCAACTGTCCTTCTCTCTGCTTCTTTTCATTTAGATGTTCTCTATTGGTCTGATTTCTCTTGTGCGAGACAGAGAGAAAGAGAGAGAGATAAGGGAAAACTTAAGATCACTATAGCAGTAGATTGTATATTTAGCATTTCAACCTTGCTTGTGTTTCTCCATTGCTGGAAAGATCGTTTTTTTGTTTTTCTTTGAAATTTGATGTTCTTCTAATGTTTATAGAACCTTTGGTACGATGCAACATGAAATGACACAATCTTGGTACTATGTTCTGATATGATGGTTTTTTTCCATGACAGAGCAAATGCACAACAGCCAAAACTTTTTGTTGGAATGATCCTTATCCTCATTTTTGCGGAAGCTTTGGCCCTGTATGGTCTTATTGTTGGCATCATCTTGTCTTCTCGAGCTGGCCAGTCGAGGGCAGACTAAAAAGGAAGATCCTTACGGGGTATTTTCGGCCCATTGAAGATTTATTCTTGTTCAAAATCAAAGGGTTGTGATTTGCGAATGATGATTAGGCGCATTTTCTGTGTTCTTCAGAGTTTATTTTAGTGGTAACCTGCGCTGCTAGGCACTGGATGGTTGACTTCTGCTTTTTGGTGAGGTGGGATTAATAAAAAAACTTGTCAAGCTATCTATTTATGCTTTATTTTTATCTATTAATGTTAGTTTGTAGAACTTTTTAACTTGTAGAAACTTGAATTCTGGTAACTAATTATCTTATAAATCCTTGTATGATATTCTTGTCATTGTTTGGATTAGATGGTTTTGGACAGCCGATTCCCGGGCATACGAGCCCGAGTCCGGCCTGACATCCTGGGCCCAACAGGAGTTGGGGTTTTTTTTAGTTTTTAGATTTTGTGCTTTTCCATGGTTTGGGTCGGATTCCTGTCGGGTTTCGATGGGGTCTCTTAAGTTCAAAATCCAAACTTTTTAAATTTGAATTTGAGTAGACTCAAAATTCGAAGTCCAAATTTTACTTGTTAATGTCAAGTTAGGTTTAGACCAAAATGTCATTTCTTTATATCCATGAATTTCATAAAAATACGATAATGACGAATGTTTATCATAATTCCGTATTATGATACAAACCAGACTTTGTGTTTAGTTTGGCTTTAAGTCAATCGAGTCTAAATTAAATTTATTTTAAAAATTATGAAAAATTCAATAAGATGTTCTTATGTAAAACTTTTAGTTTCGGGCTGAACAACTCGAGCTCAAAGCTGACAAAAATCTAAATTAAAAATAAAAAAACCAACGTTGGATCAACTCGTACCAAATTCAGATAAGGTTGGAAATCTTGTGCTATTCCTAAATCAGATTGACGAAGTCTAATCCTTTACGCCCACCAGTTACCATCCGTATGCCAACTCAAAGTATCGGACATTTCTTTGAGAGCAACTTCTCACAATACACAATACAAGAATATGGTTACCCAATAGAATGTATACATATTACATGTAGATAGATATGTGAAAGAGTACATTCAATGATTGTTAGTATATGAATTTGTGTGGTGTGAAGCTTGTGAAATGTCAGCACTTAACCCAAAATGGTGGATGAAAGGCGTTTTCAGCAGATTTCATTGGGCCTATTCACATCTATAATCCATGCCAGGTGAAATCACAAAGATATAGTCATATCCATCTAATGGGTTGGTCATCTCTACTGCTTAGGCCCAATCTTGCTTGACGCCCGGCGTATCCAATCAAAAGAACGTTATTTTGTAAAAAATGACATCGTTTTTGTTATCTCGGATCAATCGAATCTCGAGCTGAGTCTCAACTCCAGCAGCATTTAGGAACTTAGACCTAACATCTATTGTCATCCATAACCCTTCTTCGTTTATATTTTAAAACTTTTAATTTTGTTAATTCTTTACTTTAAATCAATTTTGTGAGGGTTTAATACTAATTTTGATTAAATTTTAATTTTTTTATTTTATCACTTTAATTTTTTGTCTGATTTTTTGAAGATTAAGAGTAAGATTACCAAGTTGGTGGATTGAGGTTGAAGTGGTCCAGAGTTCGAACACGGTCACTACGCGGAGCTTGGGTCCCATCGTTAATGGAACTGTCCAAAGATCATGACAAGAGAACATGACAAGAGGTCTCTGCCATGTTCCTTGGAGACTCGTAGCTTCGTATGAACCATGCAAGTGTACAGTGTTTCATGTACTAAATTACGATTATGCCCTTGGTATTTTCCTTGTTTTTGATAATTATAAATATCGAGCTTTTTTTTTTGCGGCTAGTATAATTTAAGAATAATATCTTTTTTAAAAAAGAATAATATTACAACATGGGTCTGATAGGTTTTTTTTAAAATTTTAATTAATCACTATTTTTGTTTTTATTCACAATTTTTATTTTAATTAATAATTCAAAATGTTATTTTTACTAAAATTTTATTAAGATTATTGATTGATAACTAATGGAATATATGAAAATTAATATTTAAAGGAATTATTACATGATTTTTATTAACATTTTATTAAGATAACTAATAATTGATGGAACAGGTGAAAATTAAAATTTAGAGAAATTATAACACGATTTAATATTAGAAGTCTCTTTAGTCTTTAGACTTCTCCCGATCCAGTATATTAGTGGGATTCATACTAAGTATTGTTGGCTTCCTCTTTTTAAACGTATATAGATTTTATTAATTACATCATGAAAATATTAATAAAAAGAATTTAAATTGGGTTATTTAAAATCTTAACACTTAATTATGATTTTAAAGATTTCATTAATTACTTCAGCAAAATATTAATAAAAATATTTTTAAAATTTTGGTTATTTAAAATTTTTAAATTTAAAATTTTTAATTACTATAAAAAGTTCAACCTTTCGTCAATTTTTTTAAGTATAGTTCGAACTTTAAAAAATAGCAATAAAATACTTAATTTTTTTTTCATTTTTAGCTTAACGTTAGTATTTAAGTTTGCTGACATAGCTTGTCACGTGTTTCAAAAACCTTAATTATTAATACATATCAGCTAAAATTAACACAACAAATGAAGATTAATAAAACGACATCATTATTTAAAAATTAC
>JAOTAY010000190.1:40015762-40029573 GCA_025629805.1 Erythroxylum baracoense | reverse complement strand
TTTATTTATATTTTTCTTATTTTAATTTAATATTTTATTATTTATAATTTTAAATTTATATGAATAATAATATATTTATGTGAAATATTTATCTATTAAATTTATTTTATTTATATTGTTCTTATTTTAATGTAATATTTTATTATTTATAATTTTAAATTTATATTAGTAATAATATGTTGTTTAATTATTTATACAACAATTAATAGTTTATTAAATCAGTATATTTTTCAATCATTTTATCTATTTTCAGCAACTACAACTGTACTTATCAAATACCTATTTTACGTTTCAGCAGTTACCAAAATAACAATCCCGAATACATAAATACTTATCATTTTAACAAGTTAGTTTTAATAAATTATTACCTGTCGCCGGCCGCCGCTTCACCAAACCAACCCTTCATGTGTTTGCTTTCGTGCCTACTTTTGTTTTCACGGAGACCGATAATTGCATAATTCTAGGACAAAGAATATATATATAATCAATTTTTATATGAAATTTAATAATTGACCCATTAAAATTATTTGTATTATATGAATAATTGTTTATTTTTATGGTACGTTAAGGTTTAGTATTGTTGTTGAAATTTTGTGTAAAACAATTATTTTAAACCTTTGAATGTTATTAAAAATTTTAAAAATATTTAAAATAGACTGATATTTTTAAACATTAATATTATGATTATTTTACATAAAATTTTATTTAAAAAGACATCCTTTTTATATAAATATTTGTTAATATTAATATTGAATTTATAAATGTTAAAAAGTAAAATTTTGTAAACATTTTATGATTATTTCATATAAAAATTTACATAAAGAGAATATATAATTACTCGTTTTAGTGTATATATATCGAATCGAGTTTCACTTGGATAAACTAAACCTTGAACCTAACTCGAGACTTGATTTTTTAAAAAATTGAGCCCGAGATCTGATAAAAAATCAAGTCTCAGGTTGGACTCAGAGTTCAGGTTATTTATGAGCAAAAATAAGTTATTTTATATTTTTAATTTCATTTTTATAAATAAAAATAATGAAGTTATGATTTAATAAAAAATTAAAGAGCCGGTAGTAATTAATATTTGAAGTAATTTCGGACCAAAGCAATAAATAATTTCCATGGAACTCAATTTTTATCATATTCGGTGGCTACTTTTTATTTTCTTTTAAGATAATTAATTTCTTAGAGATATTTATACGAACAAATTGAAATATCAATGGGGCCCACCGAACCCCCTCACCATCCCTATATAATGAACCATCACTCCCATGCAGATCTCGCTCATTTCCACCTCTTCTCTTCTCCTCTTTGTAGACAAAACTCCAAGCCCTAAACTCTCTCTCTAAAGCGCCTAAATGCTCTCTCCACAATTCTTTTTTAAGTTCTTCTGAGTGGGGATTATTAGAGAAAGTGGGGTGCTAGAGAGAAAAGGAGCGGAGGGTTTCGGTCCCGGTCTGGAGAGTTCTTCTTCTGCTTCTTTTGGGGGGGTAGCCGGGGCCTGTGGCCTCGGCGGGTTCTAAAGCCCCCTACTGGTCAACATATTTACCATTCTAACCTCTTTCAGTTTTCCCTTTTAACCGTTCTCCGATCGTCGCCGGAGCGAGGATGCCGGCCCTGGCCTGCTGCGTAGACGCTGCCCTGACGCCTCCCGGCTACGCCTTCTTCGCCGGGGACTGCTCCTCCCTTCCGTCGCCGGTCCAAGTACCTCCGGCACCGACGACCGCCGTGGAAGACGATCGCCATTGGTCACCTTCTCTCTCCGCTGCGCTCTACAAGATCGACTGCTGGGGCGCCCCATATTTCGCTGTGAACAGCTCCGGCAACGTCACCGTCCGTCCTCACGGCGTTGACACTCTGGTTCACCAAGAGATTGATCTCTTGAAGGTCCTGAAGAAAGCTTCGGATCCGAAATCGACCGGTGGACTCGGGTTGCAGTTGCCTCTTATCATTCGATTTCCCGACGTCCTTAAGAACCGCCTTGAGTGTCTTCAGTCGGCGTTTGACTTCGCTATTCAATCTGCGAGTTACGACGCTCATTATCAAGGTGTTTATCCCGTGAAATGTAATCAAGATCGTTACGTGGTTGAGGATATTGTGAGATATGGTTCTCCGTTCCGGTTCGGGCTCGAAGCCGGGTCGAAACCGGAGCTTCTTCTGGCTATGAGCTGTTTGTGCAAGGGGAGCCCGGAAGCTTTATTGGTCTGCAACGGGTTTAAGGATTCCGAGTACGTTTCACTTGCATTGGTGGCGAGGAAATTGGCTTTGAACACGGTGATTGTGCTTGAACAAGAGGAAGAGCTTGATTTGGTTCTGGGTTTGGCTAGCAAGATGTGTGTTAGACCTGTTATTGGAGTTAGGGCTAAGTTGAGGACGAAGCATTCCGGTCATTTCGGGTTGACTTCGGGCGAGAAAGGGAAATTCGGGTTAACCACGATCCAGATTTTGAGGGTAGTGAAGAAGCTTGAACAAAGTTCCATGCTTGATTGCCTTCAACTTCTGCATTTTCATATTGGGTCTCAGATTCCGACCACCGCGTTGCTTGCTGATGGGGTCGGTGAGGCTGCACAAATCTATTGTGAATTGGTCCGTCTTGGGGCAAATATGCAGGTGTTTGATGTTGGCGGGGGGTTGGGGATTGATTATGATGGTTCTCGGTCTAGTGAGTCTGATCTCTCTGTTGCTTATTCTATGGAGGAGTATGCTCTCGCTGTTGTTCAAGCTGTGAAGTTTGTTTGTGATCGGAAAAATGTGAAGCACCCGGTGCTTTGTAGTGAAAGTGGCCGAGCTATTGTGTCACATCATTCTATTCTGATATTTGAGGCTGTTTCTGCGAGTGTTCCGAATGCAGGGTCTGTGACTCCGTTTGGATTGCAGTATCTTGTTGATGGGCTCTCTGATGATGCTCGGAACTTGACTTCTGCGGCCATTAGAGGTGAGTATGAAGCTTGCTTTGTTTATGCTGATCAACTGAAACAAAGATGTGTTGAGGAATTTAAAGAAGGAAGTATTGGGATGGAGCAAATGGCTGCTGTTGATGCTTTGTGTGAATTTGTCTGTAACGCCGTTGGAGCAGCAGAGCCTGTGAGAACTTACCATGTTAATCTGTCGGTGTTTACTTCTATTCCTGATTTCTGGGGTATTGGACAGTTGTTTCCCATTGTTCCTATCCATCGACTTGATGAAAGGCCTGTCGTGAGAGGGATTTTGTCCGATTTAACCTGTGACAGTGATGGGAAGGTTGATAAATTCATAGGTGGTGAGTCAAGCTTGCCACTTCATGATATTGGTGGTGGCGGTAATGGTGGGTTGTATTACTTGGGGATGTTTCTGGGCGGGGCTTATGAGGAGGCGCTCGGTGGAGTTCACAACTTGTTTGGTGGCCCGAGTGTTGTGAGGGTATCGCAGAGTGATGGGCCCTATAGCTTTGCGGTGACCTCTGCTGTTCCCGGACCGTCTTGTAGTGATGTCCTCCGGGTTATGCAGCATGAGCCCGAGCTCATGTTTGAGACCCTCAAGCACCGAGCGGAAGAAATTTGTCCACTTGATGTTGATAAAAAAGATGGTAATAATCATGGAGGACCGGACAATGCAGCTTTAGCCAGCAGCCTTGCTCAGTCCTTCCACAACATGCCATATCTGGTTACTTCTTGCTCATTGTCTGCTCTTAATGTTGGTGGGTTCTACTTCGAGGATGATTTTAATTCCCCAACCGATTCGGCCCCTGCTGGTGATGACGAGCAGTGGTCTTATTGCTGTGCTTGAGAATAATTAGCATTCCCCAAGTTTAGCTGCTGCTGCTGTTGCTTTGTTATCAGTTGTAGCCATCCTTTGGTGGATCGGTTTATGGTAGAGGTCGTCTTCTTTAACTTTTCAGTTTTAATCTCTACCAAGTTGCAAAAGAGGAGGAGATTAGTAATTCCCCCGCTTCTTTATTAATTGTCTCTTTTTAGCAGCAGGCATTTTCAATGGAATAATATTTAATTCAGTACTTTCATGTTCTCTCCATGCATGCATACGTTTTCCATTTCATATGGAGACTCAAAAGCATGGTGATTATAGGCGATGCAGATGGAGTTTCGGTTGAAGAAGACACGTAAAATTTTGAGAGTTGTTAACTAGAATTATATCTCTTGATCAGATGCTGGAGTGAATGGATAATCATCAAGCAGAAGTTCTTTAATGGTGGTAAGGAAAAGGAGGACAAGAATTTACTTTGAAGCCAAAGTTGAAATTAAGTGTAGAATAATAAAGGCCCTTCTTTTCACAAGGACTTGATATTGGAACTTTTATAAGTTCTTTTGACTTTATAGCTAAAGTATTTGTTTTATCTCATGAAGTACTTGGAACAAAAACAAGGGTTGTTCTGCGGATCTCTGATAGATTGTCATGTCTATGAGGCAGGACCCTGTTCTTAACTGACCAACTTTGGTTCATTCTTTATTGCAGAATAAGCATCTGTGTTTTCTGAAACATTCATTCAAGTAGATTTTGTTATGACATGATCTAACAATATTTGAGCATTCTTATGCTTCAAAGAATCTTATCACTGTACTAATAATGGAATGGAATGGTGTATAACTCTAGATTGAAAGTTGTCCTCATGCATAAACAGTAGTCAACTTTTGAAGGATATTGTCAGTTTCTGCAATCGGGTTTAAATGGAATTTCTTAGAGAGTGACGCTGGAACAACAACAACAATAACGGCTTAGTAAAAAATCTTACCAAATGCCGGGTCTAAGAAGGTCTAGTATATGCAACCTTACCTTTAACTAATAAGACCGTTGACTTCTTTTCTCTTTTTAACCCATATGAAAAAATGAGATAGTTTCCACTAACAATTATGCCTACTTTTCTAAGTACCAACTTCAGAAAATTTTATTATCAAGAATTTATGATTTTATAATAAAAGTTTCAATTTATCATCAGGGCCTTAGAATAACTAAGTAATGAAAAATATTTGGGGGACTTTTTTATTATCTTTTTATAATTAACCCTATTAAAAAATAAAAAAGCAAAGAAACGTAAAGAAAGAGTTTTTGTATTTTAGTAATCAGGTTGTAGATTAAGGAACTCTTGACAATGAGTTCATTCGAACCTAACCACGATCCTCAAAACAACATCAGTTTTGATAGGGAGAAAACACGCATAACTTGAAAGAAAACTAAAAAGTGCGCTTCCTCAAAACAAACCCCAATAAGCATTTATTTGTGTCGTTTTGAGTAGAAGATGCTTAGTTGTAGATAGAGACAGAGACAGTATAGAATAAGGTCTATTCTACTCGTTGAGTTGAATCCATTACTAATCCAATAGACATTGGGATTTGGCGAATCTTTTAATAATTGTAGGGTCGACATGGCGAGAGACGAAATTGAGAATGCAAGGGATGATATGATAATTGATGGGTAGATGAAAGGAAATGGTGCCTTCTCCAATGATTACTACCCAAATTTGCTTAAACTTTACTATGGTATACCAAATCCTTCTCCTTCTCTTTCTATTCTAATCATCTGATGTGATTCCTATGCTCTTTTTTGACGTAACAGGAGGTTTTCTCTTCGGTGATGGTAGGTTCCCTCGTGCTAATCTTTTCAACTAGATGTTTTATGGAAATGGTGATTTCTACATATCTCTTTCTCTAGTGTGTATGATCTTGAATTTTTTATGTTTAAAATTTTGTTTTTCTTATATTGTTTATTAATTTCTACTTGCAGATGGGAAGCATCCTGCCTATGATAAATCCTACTTTAGGCGTAGAGAATTTTCTTTCATGTTGGATAATGACATTTATCTTCGATTCCAGTCTTTCAATACTCTTTCTGAGCTGGAAAATTCTATAAAAGACAAATGTCCTTTCAAAATTGACATCGATCTTGTTTACAATGTTGACGTAAGATCTTAATTTACCACCCCTTCATGTTTTACTTCCTGGGGATTTTTCAATTTATGGACTTACTTTTGTGCTTGAGATTTGACAGCTAATTCCCTTTCTGAATTTTTGAGTTTGAATGCAATTAATGCTTCAATTACATTAACATGGTTTGGATCTATTGACAAAGTTAAGTGTGCCACCTTTTCTTGTGAATGTATGCTGGTTTAATTACTTTCCATCTCAAAATCACTTGAGAGGCTTCAATTTTTCGACTTCCAAGAGTAACGTTTTAGTTTGTTTGATGGCACTTTCTTCATATTTCCTGGTATATTGTTTGCTGCAGCCAGCTAAGAGACATGCCTATGCTCAAAGCAATGACAAGGTTTTCACCCCGGTGGAGAGGGAGAAAGTTTTCCATATATTGTATGTCATTAGGATTATCAAACATTTTAATGTGAACCAAATTAAGCATCTCATTGGCCAATTAGTTTTTCGCTTCTTTGTGCTTGAACCAAGATATTGCAGACTATGATGATATATGATACTGCTGCTCAAGAACTGATGTTTGCCTAGACTGCTGGCCTCTGATAATAATTGCTATAAAAGTAGTTAATATTGTACTCAGAGGTAGGTGATACCCTGGGATCCTATTATTCTCGTCTTTGTATCTTCATGGTCTAATTCTTATAGGATATGTTTTTCACACCATTTTGAAGTTGTTTAGAGCATAGGTCTAAAGTTTCTATGAGTTTTTTTTTCTTGCTGAAAATTGGGGAGGGGGCTAGGTGGGAGAGAGCTAATGCAAGCACAACTAATTAGTCTGCCTTTGCATTGTTGAAAAAAAGTCGACATGTGCATATCTTTTTTCCCTCTTATACAAAACCTTCAGGTAATTATTAATGATTTTTGAATCATATGTTCTAATTTTCTTTTCCTATTTCACGTTTCAACTTGAATCTTATAGTTAATTTTACATGTACATGCATTGACTTGGGGTTGCCTATAAGTTGTGGGATGGGGAGGGGATTGGGTAAAGATATCTTTATGCCTTATAAATGGTGACATGGTATAACTAAACTATTTCTGTTTGTTTTAATATGCTTTCTATGGTGCAAATGATTTTGGTTTCAATCATATTCTCTGGGTTTATAGTGGTTGGCATGAAGTCCATTGTTGGGTTTGTGATGCAAAAGCAAGAAGGTAATTTAGCTTGGAGGCATAAATAAATTCTTCTGGTTTTATGCTTTTGTTGTGATTTATTAGTGGAAGTGTGTTGCTATTACTGCTTCAGTTTAAATATTAAATAGAGGGCAATCATTGCGGATTATTTTTAGAGTATACCAGGTATTGTTCTATAACCTAAATAATAACAAAATAATCTTAGTTTTTCTTACAATATATGGCCTAAATACGACAATAGTTTTCATAACTGGCTTATGAAGTATTCCCTAATGGAAAAAATGAATTGTTGTTATCAGGGCAATGAAAAATATTAATAAAAAGATCTCTTTGAGTGGTCCAGCTCTTCATCCATTCCTTGCGTAAGTATTATTATTTGTTTTTATACTTGAATACATTTCTTTCTACTATGGAATCTAATTTCTTGTACTAAGACAGATAACACTGCAGGAGATCATATTCTAAATTTCTTTGGGATTTCTTTGAGACAAAATTACTTCTTTGTCAGTAATTGTTTTCAAACGAGGACATATATGAGAAGATTTTGAAGATGATTCCAGATGAATGTATTCATGATCTTTTCCAGTAGATATTTTACTCTTTATTGTCCTACATTAAGTAATTAACGCTTTCTATTTATGCAGTTGTCACTTCTGAGCTTCGTGGGAAGTCGTACAGCAATAAGCGATCCTCCAATTTGAAGGAAGACATTAATCTTTTTAGGTGGGAGCAGCTAAAACATAGTTTGCAGTCTGGAAAACAGAAGGTAAAGAAGCCTTTCTGCTCCTTAATTTGTTTGAAATGACTCACCTTTTGACAGATAGTGAACACCTCCATTATTAGGCCATTAGCTTTGTGTAAATGTCGATGATATCAACCATGGTAACTGTTAGACCCCTAAGTCCAGACTGCGGGATCGTAAGAGTGCTGGCGAGTCTCTGCTAATGCTTGGCACGTAGGTCGACACAAGGAAGGCGTGTTGACGAGGAAACAAGGTGAAGTTCTGCGAGTTGGCAAACTAAGTCATGCGAGACCCGAGGGTGCACGAAGGCACTTGACTTCGACAAGGTAGGTCAAAGGTATGTAAAACATGTGAGGTTTTATACTAATTCAAATTATGACTTGTACTTAGTCATGGAGCGATGAGACTGCACCATGAAGTGAGCTTGATAATGGAAGATAGACTTGTCCATGGACGTGCATTGATGGACTTATGTGCAGATAGGCTGTGATGATATGAGAAACACATTAGCAGTGACATGGCGATTGTGGATGATATGACACATGATGATGTAGTGGATAAGATCACAATGGATGAACATCAGCTTTAAGAGATAAAGATCATCTGGAAGGATCATCTGAAGATAGAGGAGATCTTCGCGGATAAGAATAATCATTCTTAGATAGGGTAATCTTATCCTATTAAGGATAAGATAGGATAACATTGTGATCTTAGCTAGTAGAGTTCTATTAGAACTCTTAGTCATCTGGAGGAGCCTATAAATAGCTCATTAGAGTTTAGAGCTAGGGAGTATTCAATCAGTGAGAGAGATCATTGAGATCAATCATTCAGAGGAGAGAGCTTTGAGAGTTGAGAGCTTTTGGGGGAGTTCTCATTGTAAGGGCTTCGAGTAGGGAGTTCTTTGTGAGTGCTTCGAGAAGGAAGTACTTGTGTCTTTTGTTAATATTTTATTGAGAGTTAATGAAAGATTAGCTTCGGCTACATATATATATATCTCTTGTTACTTTCTTTACTTTATTTTACACTTGTGTTATTTTGTGCGTGAGAGAAACACTTTAAACACTTGTGCGTGCGTGAGGTACTCGAAGGATAATGAAATTGCTCAGCGACATTCACGTGAGAAGGCTGAATCTTGCTTAAGCGGAATGAAGCGAGATTGTCATACGAAGGTGGGCGCAACTTGGGGTTAAAGTTCGGGTCCAAAGTAAACCTTTGTGACAGTAACTACAGTGAAGTTATATGTGTTGTACATACAACTATCTGGAACTTGTAACATCATAAATGGGGAGCGTATGGTTCACATTGAGGATAATAACGATGACTAAAAGATAGAGGAAACTAACTAAATTGAAAGAAAACTAAAAAGTGCGCGCTTCCTCAAAACAAACCCAAATAGGCATTTATTTGCGTTGTTTTGAGTAGAAGATGCTTAGTTGTAGATAGAGACAGTGACAGTATATAATAGGGTCTATTCTACGCGTTGAGTTGAATCCATTGCTAATCTAGTAGGCACTGGGATTTGGCAATTCTGTTAATAATTATAGGGGGGACATCGCGAGAGAGGAAGTTGCGAATGCAAGGGATGACATGATAATTGATGGGTAGATGAAAGAAAATGGTGCCTTCTCTAATGATTTCTACCTTAATTTGCTTAAACTTTACTACGGTATACCAAATCCTTCTCCTTCTCTTTCTGCTCTAATCATTTGATGTGATTCCTGTGCTCTTTTTTGACCTAACTGGAGATTTTTTGTTCGGTGATGGCAGGGAAGCTTTTCCTTTATGCTGATCTTTTTAAGTGGATGTCCAATAGAAATGGTGATCTTGACATATCTCTTTCTCTAGTGTGTTTGACCTTGAATTTTTTATGTTTAAAATTTTATTTTTCCTACATTGTTTATTAATTTCTTCTGCAAACATGAAGCATCTTGCCTGCGATAAATCCTACTTTGGGTGTAGAGAATTTTCTTTCAGATTGGATAATGACATTTATTTTCAATTCCAGTCTTTCAATACTCTTTATGGGTTGGAAAATTCTATCAAAGACAAATGTCCTTTCAAAATTGACATCGATCCTGTTTACAGTGTTGACGTAAGATCTTAATTTACCACCCTTTCATGTTTTATTTCGTGTGGATTTTTCAATTTATGGACTTACTTTTCTGCTTGAGATTTGACAGCTAATTCCCTTTCTGAATTTTTGAGTTTGAATGCAATTAATGCTTCAATTACATTAATATGGTTCGGATCTATTGACAAAGCTGAGTATGCCACCTTTTCTTGCGAATGTATGCTGGTTTAATTATTTCCATCTCAAAATTACTTGAGAGGCTTCAACTTTTCAGCTTCCAAGAGCAACATTTTAGTTTGTTTGATGGCATTTTCTTCATACTTCCTGGTATATTGTTTGTTGCAGCCAGCCAAGAGACATTCCTACGCTCAAAGCAAAGACAAAGTTTTCACCTTGGTGGTGAGGGAGCTAGTTTTCGATATTGTAAGTTATTAGGCTTGTCAAACATTTTATTGTGAACCTAATTAAGAATCTCATTGGCCAATTACTTTTTGACTTCTTTGTGCTTGAACCAGGATATTATAGACTATGATGATTTACGATGCTACTGCTCAGGACCTGATGTTTGCCTAGACTATTGGCCTCTGATGACAGTTGCTATAAAAGTAGTTGATACTGCACTCAAAGGTAGGTGATACCCTAGGATCCTATTATTCTCATCTTTGTATCTTCGTGGTCTAATTCTTATATGCTATGGTTTTCAAACCATTTTGAAGCTGTTTAGAGCATAGGTCTAAAGTTTCTATGAGTTTTTTTTTCTTCCTAAAAATTGGGGTGGGGGCTGTGAGAGAGCTAATGCAAGCACAACAAATTAGTCTGCCCTTGCATTGTTGAACAGAAGTCGATATGTTCATATCTTTTTTCCATCTTATACAAAACCTTTAGGTAGTTGCTAATGATTTTTGTATCATATGCTCTGATTTTCTTTTCCTGTTTCACGTTTTCAACCTGACTCCTATAGTTAATTTTACATGTAGATGCATTGACTTGGGGTTGCCTACATGTTGTGGGATGGGGAGGGGATTAGGGAAAGATATCTTCACGCGTTATAAATGGTGACATGGTATACCTAAACTTTTTCTAGTTGTTTTAATATGCTTTCCATGGTGCAGATGATTTTAGTTTCAATCATATTCTCTAGGTTTATAGTGGTTGGCGTGGAGTCCATTCTTAGGTGTGTGATGCAAAATCAAGAAGTTAATTTAGCTTGGAGGCATAAATAAGTTCTTCAAGTTTTGTGCTTTTGTTGTGATTTATTAGTGGAAGTGTATTGTTATTACTACTTTAGGTTAAATAATGAACAGAGGGCAGCCATTGCTGATTATTTTAGAGTATACTAGGTATTGTTCTATAACCTAAATAACAACATAATATTCTTAGTTTTTCTTACAATATATGGCCTAAGTACGGCAATAGTTTTCATAATTGGCTTGTAAAGTATTCCTTAATGGATAAAAATAAATTGTTGTTGTCAAGGCAATGAAAATATTAACAAAAAGATATCTTTGAGTGGTCCAGCTCTTCATCCATTCCTTGTGTAAGTACTATTATTTATTTTTTACTTGAATACATTTCTTTCTACCATGGGATCCAAGTTCTTGTACTAAGACAGGAAACAGTGTAGGAGATCATATTCTGAAGTTCTTCAGGATTTCTTTGAGACAAAATTGCTTCCTTCTCAGCAATTATTTTCAGATAAGGAGAGACATAAGAAGATTTTAGAGATGATTCTAGATGAATATATTCATGATCTTTCCCAATAGATCTTTTCCTCCTTATTGTCCTACGTTAAGTAATTAATGCTTCCTACTTATGCAGTTGTCACTTCTGAGCTTCATGGGAAATCGAACAACAATAAGTGTCCTCCAATTTGAATGAAGACATTAATTTTTTTAGGTGAGAGCAGCTAAAACATAGTTTGTACTCTGGAAAATAGAAGGTGAAGAAGCCTTTTTGCTCCTTAATTTGTCTTAAATGACTCACCCTTTGGCTGATAGTGAACACCTCCATTATTAGGCCATTAGCTTTGTGTAAGAGTCAATGATATCAACCATGGTAACTACAACGAAGTTATATGTGTCGTACATACAACTGTTTGGAACTTGTAACATCATCAATAGGGAGAGTATGGTTCATATTGAGGATAATAACGGTGACTAAAAGATAGAGGAAACTAACTTACTTGAAAGAAAACTAAAAAGCGTGTGCTTCCTCAAAACAAACCCCAATAAGCATTTATTTGCGTTGTTTTGAGTAGAAGATGCTTAGCTGTAGATAGAGACAGAGACTATATAGAACATGGTCTATTCTAAGTGTTGAGTTGAATCCATTGCTAATCCCGTAGGCATTGGGATTTGACGAATCTGTTAATAATTGTAGGGGGGACATAGCGAGAGAGGAAGTTGAGAATGCAAGGGATGATATGATAATTGATGGGTAGATGAAAGGAAATGGTGCCTTCTCTAATGATTTCTACCCTAATTTGCTTAAACTTTACTACTGTATACCAAATCCTTCTCCTTCTCTTTTCTGCTCTAATCATCTTATGTGATTCTTGTGCTCTTTTTTGACCTAACTGGAAGTTTTCTGTTCAGTGATGGCAGGGAAGTTTTTCCCTCGTGCTGATATTTTCAAATGGATGTCCTATGAAAATGGTGGTTTCAACATATCTCTTTCTCTAGTGTGTATGGCCTTGAATTTTTTATGTTTAAAATTTTATTTTTCCTACATTGTTTATTAATTTCTTACGTGGAGATGGGAAGCATCCTACCTGTGATAAATCCTACTTTGGGCATAGAGAATTTTCTTTCACATTGGATAATGACATTTATATTTGATTCCAGCCTTTCAATACTCTTTCTGAGCTGGAAAATTCTATCAAAGATAAATTTCCTTTCAAAATTGACATCGGTCCTGCTTACAGTGTTGACATAAGATCTTAATTTACTACCCTTTCATGTTTTATTTTGTAGGATTTTTCAGTTTATGGACTTACTTTTGTGCTTGAGATTTGACAGCCAATTCCCTTTCTGAATTTTTGAGTTTGAATGCAATTAATGCTTCAATTACATTAACATGGTTTGGATCTATTGACAAAGCTGAGTATGCCACCTTTTCTTGCAAATGTATGCTGGTTTAATTATTTCCATCTCAAAATCACTTAAGAGGCTTCAACTTTTCAGCTTCCAAGAGTAACATTTTAGTTTGTTTGATGACACTTTCTTTATACTTCCTGGTATATTGTTTGCTGCAGCTAGCCAAGAGACATGCTTACGCTCAAAGCAATGACAAGGTTTTCACCCCGGTGGAGAGGGAGCAAGTTTTCGATATATTGTAAGTCATTAGGCTTGTCAAACATTTTTTTGTGAACCTAATTAAGCATCTCATTGGCCAATTAATTTTTGACTTCTTTGTGATTGAACCAGGATAATACAGACTATGATGATTTACAATATTGCTGCTCAGGACCTGATGTTTGCCTGGACTGCTGGCCTCTAATGACAGTTGCTATAAAAGTAGTTGATATTGCACTCAGAGATAGGTGATACCTTGGGATCCTATTATTCCCATCTTTGTATCTTCGTGGTCTAATTCTTATAGGATATGTTTTTCACACCATTTTGAAGCTGTTTAGAGCATAGGTCTAAAGTTTACATATAGATGCATTGACTTGGGGTTGCCTACAAGTTGTAGGATGGGGAGGGGATTGGGGAAAGATAACTTCATGCCTTATAAATGGTGACATGGTATACCTAAATTATTTCTGATTGTTTTAATATGCTTTTGATGGTGCAGATGATTTTGGTTTCAATCATATTCTTTGAGTTTATAGTGGTCGACGTGGAGTTCATTGTTAGGTTTGTAACGCAAAAGCAAGAAGGTAATTTAGCTTGGAGGCATAAATAAGTTCTTCTAGTTTTGTGCTTTTGTTGTGATTTATTAG
>JAOTAY010000190.1:39966877-40015662 GCA_025629805.1 Erythroxylum baracoense | reverse complement strand
GTATTCCTTAATGGAAAAAATGAATTGTTGTTATCAGGGCAATGAAAATAGTAACAAAAAGATCTCTTTGAGTGGTCTAGCTCTTCATCCATTCCTTGCATAAGTACTATTATTTGTTTTTTTACTTGAATACATTTCTTTCAATCGTGGGATCCAATTTCTTGTACTAAGACAGGAAACAGTGCAGAAAATCATATTCTGAAATTCGTCAGGATTTCTTTTAGACAAAATTGCTTTTCTGCTCCTTAATTTGTCTTAAATGACTCACCTTTTGACAGATAGTAAACACCTCCATTATTAGGCCATTAGCTTTGTGTAAATGTCGATGATATCAACCATGGTAATTGTTAGACCCCTAAGTTCATAATGCGGGTTCGTGTGTGTAGGTGAGTCTTGGCCAATGCTTAGCACGCAGGTCAGCACGAAGAAGGCGTGTTGATGAGGGAACAAGGCGAAGTCTTACGAGTTGGCGAACTAAGTCAAGCGAGACCCGAGGGTGCGCTAAGACATGTGAGTGAGGAAAGGCACATGTGCACTTGACTTCAGCGAGGCAGGTCGGAGGTATGTAAAACGTGCGAGGTTTTATTCTAACTCGAATTGTGACTTAGTCATGAAGCAACGAGACTGCACCATGAAGTGTGCTGGATCATATAGATAGACTTATCCATGGACGTGCATTGACGGACCTATGTGCGGATAGGCCTTGGTGAGCACATCAGCAGTGACGTGGCAAATGTGGATTATGTGGCACATGATGACGTGGCAGAGAAGATCGCATTAGATGAACATCAGCTTTAAGAGATAAAGATCATCTGGAATGATTATCTGAAGATATAGGAGATCTTCACGAATAAGGATAATCATTCCTAGATAGAATAATCTTTTAAATGTGATGTAACTTAATCCTATTAAGGATAAGATAGGATAAGATTGTGATCTTAACTAGTAGAGTTCTATTAGGACTCTTAGTCATATGAAGAAGCCCATAAATAGCTCATTAGAGTTGAGAGCTATTCAGTATTCAATCAGTGAGAGAGATCATTGAGAGAAATCACTCAGAGGAGAGAGAGCTTTAAGAGTTGAAAGCTTTTGGAGGAGTTCTCATTGTAAGGGCTTCGAGTAGGGAGTTCCTTAAAAGGGCTTCGAGTAAGGAATTCTTTGTGAGTGTTTCGAGAAGAAGGTACTTATGTCTTTTGTTAACATTTTATTGAGAGTTAATGAAATAGTAGCTTCGGCTATATTACACTTATGTTATTTTATGCGTAAGAGAAACTCTTTAAACACTTGTGTGCGCGTGAGGCGTTCGAGAGATAACGAAATTGCTCGGAGACATTCATGTGAGAAGGCTGAATCTTACTTAAGCGAACCAAAGCAGGATTGCTGCGCGAAGGTGGGCGCGACTTGGGGTTAAAGTTCGAGTCCAAAGTAAACCGTTGTGACAGTAACTACAATGAAATCATATGTGTCGTACATACAACTATCTAGAACTTGTAACATCATCAGTGGAGAGAGTATGGTTCATGTTGAGGATAATAACGACGACTAAAAGATAGAGGAAACTAACTTACTTGAAAGAAAACTAAAAAGCACGCACTTCCTAAAAACAAACCCCAATAGGCATTTATTTGCGTCATTTTGAGTAAAAGATGCTTAGTTATAGATAAAGACTGTGACAGTATATAACAGGGCCTATTCAATGCGTTGGGTTGAATCCATTGCTAATCTAGTAGGCATTGGGATAGGCGAATCTGTTAATAATTGTAGGGGGGATATGGCAACAGAGAAAGTTGAGAATGCAAGGGATGGTATGATAATTGATCGCAGATGAAAGGAAATGGTGCCTTCTCGAATAATTTCTACCCTAATTTGCTTAAACTTTACTACATTAATATGGTCTGGATCTATTGATTAATATGGTCTGGCTCGAGTTCTCTTGTGCTGCCGTAAGTTGTGGTCTCTTTAATTTGGCATTCATTGGGGAACAGCTCGAGTTTTCTTGTTGTGTTGAAAGTTTCTGGTCTCTGTAACTTGGCATTCGTTGTGTAATGGCTCGAGTTTTCCTGTTGCGCTGAAAGTTTTTCCCTTTCCGAAACCGGACGAGGAGGGTGGGGTGGTGTTGAAATGGGGTGGACAAGCCTGGTTTCATCCATTTGCGTTTCCATTTTCTCAAAGAATGCTTTCTTCCAATCTTGCAGTTGAACAGGTTGCAGTCGTTACGGAACCAAAATTGAGTCCGTTTATGGGAGCAGGATGACGCCTGGATAGAAAACCTTCGACATATCAGCCGCCACCAGTTTCTTCACCTGGGCTTAAGGACAAGCAACCTACTGTTACCAATGCCAGTGGGCAGCTGTCGGTGGGATCAAATTCACAGAGCAGTTCCTGCCAATCTCAGGGAAAACTTGTGTTCCGATCAAATGTGAGCCGTGCTCCTAAAGAACGCCAAAAGGTGCTTTTTCTCCTACCATCCATCACTATGAATCAGATTCCTGAAAATATCAAAATATTGTTAACAGGACTTCTGGTCTATCATTTTGCTTTTTCTTTTCTCTGGTGTGATTCAAATTATCTCGTTCTTTGATGGTGCAGGAACCTGGAAAAGAAACTAAGCAAGAATCTGGAAAGGAGAAGCCAAAATTCTAAGCCTTCACAGGGAAGAAGTACTCTTTGAGGGGTTGATTGTACCATTTGGCAATGGCCGCCATTAACTGTTCTATTTCCATCCTCGTGATTTTCTTTTTGAATTAGCTAAAGGGTACAACATCAGAGGATGAAGCGGGTTAGTAACATCTTCTCTTGAACGCTATTTCTAATAGTGCCACATTATGTCATGCTAGAGAGATAGGACGACTTTGTGAAAAAGATACTATATGCATTTTGTCATGTCAAATGTGGCCGAATACTATCGAGCAGACGAAAAAAAATGATGAGATTGCATATATATGATTGACATGTAGCATATAGCAGAACGATAAAAAGTTTTAATCATATGTAGGAATTGCTCACTTGAACAGACCAAAACCAACTCACGATTTGCATGAAGGTGTAAGAATTCTATCTTCTGATTTCTAAATGCCTCCACGGTTGGGGGAAACATGGTCTTCAAACCAAAAAAAAGTATCAAAGGTTGTTTACATATGTGGTCTTCACGAAAGAATAGCTTTAAGAGCATCTTTCACATGGGGATATCTGAACCGGAAACCCAGTTCCTTGGCTCTAGTTGGAAGCACCTTTTGTCCTTCCAAAACCTACACACAGCTTTATAATGAGTTCAAAGTGACATGTGATAATGCAAGAACAAAAGTTGAAACAGACGTAGTTCGGCTGTTCTTACCACTGAAGCACCTTCTCCAAGGATTGCTTTAATAGCAAAGTCAGGTACAGGCAGCCATGAGGGTCGGCCCATGATGTTTCCTAAGTGGTTACACACTTCAGAGAGTCGAACAGGGTTCGGAGCAGTTCCATTGATAACTCCTGATATTTATAGGTCACAACAACTGAAGTTAAATCGTCATGAAGCCTGCAGTTTATTGTCTTGGAGCTGAAAAGATTTGTTTGCTAGCAAGCTACGTAGGGATGGCACCAATTCAAAACCAATGGGTTTGATCAAACTCAGACTCAAGTATTCAGACCAACTGGATTCGGGTTTGACAGTTTTTCTGGTTTAACCAATTATAACAAATTAGTTGGGTTGGGCTCGGCTCAAACTAAATTCAATGGGTCAAACTAGATTTGTTCAGGCTCGACATTGTTCATACTAACAGCAAATGCCACGGATAATGAGAAAATTACCTTTATAAGATGGACTTAATATAGCTTCATATATTAGGTTCACTATGTCGTCCAAGTGAATCCAGGAAAACCTGCATGGGTTGAAAAACATCATGAGGAGGATTAAGCACAAAAAGATCTTCTCAACAACTCAAAACAAAAATGCACGACAAATTAAGCTATAAACATAACTCCAACAAGAGGACAAGCTTCCTCCAAAAAGCTTTCATAATTTCTTGGCACTTAAAATGAGTAGTTTGCTGCAGAATGCTCACAGAAACCAACATACCATTGTTGGCCAGATCCCAAAGGACCACCAGCAAACATCATGAAAAGAGGAATCATTCTAGCTGCAAATGATAAAAAAAGATATAAGCAGAGTATACAGTAGATGAGCAAACACATGAAAGGATTGAAGAAGTTTATACCTAAAGCACCACCATCTTTACCAAGGACCACACCTATGCGAATGAGTGCTACCCTGACATCCTTATTTACTTTGAGAGCTGCTGCCTCCCATTCCCTACATACCTGCACAACTTATCTGTCAGAAAGTAGGTGAGAGCTCTTGCTCACACACAGAGCAAATAAGACCACATTCCAGGAAGTTCATGTCATATAAGACACATCTTCACAGCATAATGAGTTTCTTCAAAAGCATATGGTTGGCATGCAGCTAAACAAGTTGAAAATTTGATACAAAACAACCACAATTGTAGCAGTATTATTGTGGTTGTAGTCCAGACTGTTATCGATATTTACTGTTTGCAGCTGTATTTCCTGCAATTAGTTCCCAATTGTCCGCAACCTTACTATAACTGGCAGTCCACAAATTACAATCTTGGTGACAGGTGATGATTGATAATGTTAATTGATCAAGACTTGTAAGATGGAAGAATGCTGATAATGCATAATCAGATGCTCAAGCCAATTTGGTAGTGCGTGCAACAAACTTTTCAATATGCTTACTCGAGAGTGAACACTAAACAAGAAAGGAGGTTATTCAAAGTATTGAACCTCTGCCAAATAGTCATTTCCTGATGGACTGCTTTCGACAAATACTTGTGTCTCACTGGTTCCTGAGCAAACAAGGGAAGAAAAGTGAGAATGCAAAAAACTTATGCAAATACCCCCAACCATCCAAAACTAAAATATGTCACCAAAATCTGCACTATAAAAGAACGGTAAATACTTTCTTTGCATGCTCTTTTTTTTTTTCCAAATAAAACCAAAACTATAAGGATGATCACATAGAAAATGCTTGCAGAATTTCGAAAAGAAAACACAATTCTACTTTTAAGGTGGACGAAACTTGTATAAATGCAGATAAATAAGAAAATTGTTTATACTAGATTTTTGAATAGAGAGCTCTGTGCCAGAAACGAACCATAATAACCAACAGCTGTGGCACTAACCAGTACAGTAGGCCGAGCTCCAGGTAAATTGTTTATTAGATCTACAACCTTCAAAACCAGATAAATGGCTAGATGAACAAGAATCATGAGGATTTTATAGACCTTTAGGTGATGTTTGTGAGTTAACACATCCATAATGTGTTATGATGGAACAGCAGAATCACCCTTGGATTCAGGTCAAAGAAGAACAAGGAAATCATATGTGCTAAATTAATAATATCTTACCTTTGAGGTGACTCTTATCCTACTTTGCTTGATCTCCTTCTTGATCTGTAGTTAAGAGATGATATAACCTACTTCAGGTTGGCGCAAAAGAATTATCATATGCACTCATTCATTGAAGCTGCATTAGAGGCTCATGTCATAGCATAATATATTCCAAATCTTGACCACGAAACTTATGTATCCTAAACTACCAAAGTGAAGGACCTGAGTACTAACCTCAGGTGACCATCTTGTGCTGACCGGCAATCCAGCCAAGTTTACAACTGCATTTGAACCTTGAATAGAGTCTTTCCACTCTGGTTCCTCCACAATAACAATTCCAGGGAAGTCCTTGACTACACAAATACAAGAACTGGTGACTTTTATAAAGAAATATTCATGGTCTATGGAAATCTATTTGAAAGGATACAAGGGGACATCAAACCCAACTAATATTTGAAAAGTACGCTATTTGTAAAGCAATCTCAAGGCTCACATCCATGGATATGCATGGGAATAATATAAAACAAACTTAGTGTAATCATGAATTAGTTTTGCTACATATTGCCCTGTTTTAAGGTCTTTAAGTACTCATCATAACAAGTTCATGTGCAGAAAATTTGTACTCATTACCTTCTTACCCGGAAATATTACTTCGGCTTTAGATTTAGTTCGCGTCAAGACATGGACAAAATGGTTATCTGCAATCGAATGAGATGACAAAACACAAACAGTTCAGAGTTATAGTTATTACGAACTAAGACTTCAAGTCTAAGGCCTGTATGGCGCCAAATAGTGCAGTCAACTACTAACGGACAGATTTAGAAGTTCTTTTAATGAAAAACTGAACTATTCGTCAACCTTTGTTTCAATAGGAGAATATGAAAATGGAGATAATGCATTAAACATTTCCTAAATCACGTTATGTCAAAGCTTTCAAAGTTCTACATTCTAGAGAGGTAAAAAAACCTGCACGAAGTCTTTGCACCAATCTTCTACCAATAAAACCTGTGGCTCCTGTTATTGACACTGTCATCTGATTTGCCTACACCAAATTGTACAGTAAAATGAAACAAAACCTCCAAGAAAACAACACAAATACAGAAAAAGCTGTCCAAAATAAACGCCATTGAGCACAATCTTGAGAAATCAGGCAATTCCTTGTAGTTATTTATTGCGTCACTCTTATCAGAGGATGACTTGGGTAGTTAGATATGGATCTTGGTCTTGTTCTAGTACAAGAGGGAATGAAACCGTTGTACGGAAATGATCTAAAGTTTCTTTAACCTACTAAAACCAATCTAATTAGAAACAAAATTGTAATGAGTGAAAGGACACAATGCTCATGAACAAGCTTTCCCATTTCAGCACACCACTCTAGTTCAAGTTCAATCTGTAGCTACACAATCTTTATGAATTATCCATAGTGGATTCTTCAAACCAGGAAAGAAAGAGAAGAGAAGACAAGAAAGAAGCTTGTAAAGCACAAACCCTTTGTGTCTGATCAGAGGCACACCGTACTCTCAAAATCTTGGCATCACTCCTCTACACCACAAAGAGAAAAGCATAAGGAACACTTCATAGTTCATACCCACATAAACAATAAAATCCGAAGAAGGGTTTTGAGGGAAAGTAACTGTAGAAACAGAGAAGACTTGAGGAATGCGAAGCGATGGAGGAGACACAGAGTAAGTCCATGTTAAAGCTCTGGTTCTGCAAGCCAGTTCCATTTTCTTCTACTGCCACCAAAACACGTTGCAAACCCAACTCTCCTTCGCAGGCTGGGTCAGCTTCACTTTTCACTTTCAGTTGGTGCCTGTAAGAGCAAAGAAGAAGATGAATATGAGTGTAGCTGTACGTTAACGTTACGTGTCTTATCTTCGTGCGTGATTTGGAGCCACACCCACCAAAGCTCCATATCCATCACGCGTTTCACTTGGGTTCTCGTCAGAGGCCCATAACTAGTCTCCATGACTTCGGATTGCTCCATGATTTATAATGGGCCGGGCCAATTTCAGACAAAGCCTTTTTCTCTTAGCTTGGATCAGGTTTAAATAGTCGGATAAGTTTTGAATCAAACGACTCGTTTTGAATAGTGATGACAAATGGACCCAAAGTCAACAGGTCAGACTAAGTTAATAGAGTCTAAAGCCCGATTTGTTTGAAAAATAAGGCCTAAAGGCAAGCTAGTATTATCCAGGCTCAACTCGACTCTTATAAATAAAGTAACGTTGTTTTGTTTTTTTATTTAAAAAATTTGAGTCAAGCTAAGTTAAATTCGGGCTCGGGCTTAGTTGGGATTGAGTCAACCCTAATCTAGCTCATTATCATCTTTACTTTTGAAGTTCGGCTTTTTTAATTTTCGACTATTAAAATAGGGATAACAAAAAAGCCCGGCTTGGCAGTTTCCTTGGCTCAAACGGGTCTCAAGCATGGCTCAGCTCGGGCCTAGGCGGTCAGGCCTAGTAACGCAAAACAATGACATTTCACATGTGTGTATGTGTGTCTATATATTATAATCAAATATCATTGTCTTTAAAATAAAAATGAGTTACAAGTCTCTTTCCTGAAACTTCAAAACTTGAATGAGATACCGTACACCTCGTCCCTGACCCATAATCTTAACCTCTTAGATTTAAAAAACTCTTAAAAAGCCAATTTAACAAATATTAGGATTATTCAATCTTTTAAAAAATATTTTAAAAATTATATCAAAAACTAAACTAGTAAAATAAAAAATTTAAAATTTAAAAGATAAAACCATCATTAAATTGTCACAAAATCAGTTTAAAATTATATAAAATTAAAATCTAAAATATAATTGATATTTTTTACCTAAGAATTAAAATTTTAACTAAAAAATTGTTAAATAAAAATTAATTAATTAATTTTAATTTATAAAAATTAATAAATTTATAAAATTGATTGATTAATTAATTAACTAATAAATTTTTAACAAAAATTATTAAAATAAATTAAACTAAAAAATTAAAAACTTAACTGAAAAATCAGTTAACTTAAAATTTATATACTTGAACTGGTTTAATCGACGGTATTACCTTCCACGAGCAAATAAAGAGCCTGTTACACTTACGTAAAAATTGGATAAAGGTCCAGTGGTTATTGAGTAGCAGAAGTTTCAAGTCGTGTTAAGAGCGGATCTAGCGATCTTTGAGTACCCGTACAATTACTGGAGAAAAGTCTGTATGCTTTTATTGATGATTAAAGAGGATTTGATCCAAAGATTAAGTTTCTTCAACGAAACAAAATACATAGAAGCCATAACACCTAAACGTCTCACAATGTTTACCATTGGCCCTTCACTTAACAGCACAGAGAGGCATTGAAGCCCTTGATCACTATGTTGTGTATTAACCATTGGATAACTCAATCTGCATGAGTGATTGCGGTTTCAGAAGGCAACAAAGCAATTCAGTCTAGGGAAAACTAAAGATTCAGATGGACCAACTCCAACTCTGATATTCCTTGATAAGAAACAATGGCCAGATAAAAACAATTCATAGGAATATGGTGACAAATCGGGGAACAGATTTCCTAAGTTGAGGAGGAAGAAAGATTGGCATCTATAAAAATGTCCTGGGAATGAAACATACAAATTCTATAAATGCCACAATCAAATTCCCAGTTAAAACCAATCATTTCTCTTAGGCTTAAGCCACTATGTTCCAGTAACAATTTGATAACTTGCAATAAATATTTGACCAAGAGATAAAGCACTCAAGGAACAAGCTATAATCTACATTTGTAAACAGGTGGATGCAAATAGCACAAGTGAAAAAATGGATCATAAGACTAACCTTTATTTGCCACACAAACTCAGGCATTACGCATTATCTTCTCGACCATAATCATAGACTATGTCAATCTGCATGCACATAAATGAAGTTGTGAGGAAGAAGCAAAAGAAGACCACGTCAACAACAACAAATAACCAACTAAAGCCAGCAACATTAGGTTTCAGATTCATTTAGTCATCAAGATAATTCTTTTCTCTATCTTTAGTTAATTGCCATGTTCATGCTCCACAGTCCGCATCCATATGTCTACCAAGTAAGGCAAATGTTATAATGTAGGGAAAAGGAGCTAGAGCAGCAAATTCATCAAAGTAGGCTAGAATTAGGGTAGATTGTTGTTGGAACAATTAGGGTTTATGACAAAACCTCCTTAATAATAAACCGAAAAATAAATGCCGCTGTGTTTCTCCAACAAAGACCTTTTTTATGATAGTCTTACTAGAAACCTTACACAAAATAGGAAAAATTAAGTGCTACAAGATTTCCTATTGATAATATGACAATCAAGTAATACCTTATTCAAAAGGTTAGGAAAACCTTACTAAGTCTAATTAAATAAGAAAACATAAATTATGAATTGAAATTTGTTCTAGCGCATGCTGATATTGTATTCTTTTGAACCACTTTCCAATATAACCATACTACAAGCAAAACAGTCCAGGGTTTTTATGCAATTCATGTAACGCATTTGACATCCCAAATAACAATAAGAAACAAAACAATGAATGGGTTTGGATTGAATTTACCCCAGAAGGTGGAGTTGGGTTCCTGGTAAACTTGGAGCCTCCTGGAGCCCAAGGAACTGCACCAAAAACCATGAGATCACTGAGCTCTGGAATTGATTGCTATCTAAATCATCCATCATGGATTTCCCAAGGCAAGTAAACAAATTTAGTGTGTTTTGTGAGAAATTTACCAATGTAGGGATCGGGATGGCGCCATTTGTCGTACTGAGCCTCACCATCCGCTATCATCCTGTCGATTGTGTCCAAATCTTCCTGAAACGTAACCTCAAACACACGAATCAGCGCAAAACAAGGTACAAAAAATTCATATCATATGCATCCATACCACATGCTTATTGGCTTCAAATTTTTCGCGGAGATTACAAGCCTGGATAAACAGGAAGAGGAGAATCAAACATAAAAACAATGAAATTAGGGTTAGAGAAAGAAAATGAAGTCAAATCAGAAACATAAGTGTTATTCGTACATCTTCGTAGAAGAGATGACGATGGACCGCCCAGTTAAGAGTGTCTTTAAGAGCACGCCTGTATAGGATCCTAACCCTCTCCTTCTGCGCCGCTCTCCGAGCTAAGTAACCACCAACTGTCGATGTCACGCTCATCTCTCTCTCTCCGTCTTCTTTCTCCAACGAAACTACAATAGGAGTGTGCCTGTGAATGTGGTTCTGCACAAAACGACTTCGTTTTAATTGATAATTTAATATAATATCATTTTAGTCTTAAATTTCTCAAATTTATAAATCAAAATAATTTCATTTTTTAAAAATTAAATTAAAATAATATTATTTTAAAAAAAACTCAGAAAAACTAAACTCAATTCAATATTCAATAAAATAAAATTTAATCCATCAAAAAGTCATTAATAATTCCTTTTAAATCTTATTTATATATTCATTTTATTAATCAATTTTATTATTTGAATTATCTATTTTTTATATTGTGAAATCTTCTTTTTTTAAACAAAAGAATTCGTAACCGCTATTCTTTGAATGCGTATTAAGTAAACCTCCAGATTGACACAATAATCTGCAAATCTTGACAATCGAGTACAAGCTACAATTTGTACAAGAGTTCCAAAGCCCGTATACAATTTCTCAACAACCTATTTTATGTACTTAAAATTTTAAAAGTCTGAATTTAGTTAGATCGAATCGAATTCGGGTTCAAATATTTAAACCCGGGTTCAGCTTCGGGTCCGAATGTTTCTTCAGACATGGTACCACCTTTCTGTAGGTTGCTTGTGAGAAATACATAAAACATATGCTTCTGGCCTATACAAGAGAGGACTTGCTGAGTGACCAATCCAGGGGCTTAGTCTTGGAGTTTGAGGGGGTGAAGCTAAGACCAAACATCTCCTTGAGAGCTTGTCCCTGTTCTACAAATCTCAGCAACTTGGCAACTACACTAGCACTCTCTCTGATGTGATCAATATCCTTGTGGTTACTCCATAATCGACTGGTTAACTGTTGCCTTCTACGCTTTGAGTTGACCCCAACTCCCCATTTTTGGTATAACCTCTTCCTCTCTTCTTCTGATAGCCTTTTCCTCATCAGCTTGCTCAACATAGCTCTCTCTCTGTGAAGGGACTTGATGCTGTTTCCCAGGTAACAGAAATTCATGTAAGACTCTTGTTAATGGTGAATTACTAACGATGATAGTTGGGAACTACCAGGCAAAGGAAAATTTATAGAGATAACTCGGTTTTAATCGTTACCAGGAGCTGTTATATCAGTTCTACATGTTACAGATGAACAAAGAACTCTACAACAACATTATTGGTACTTCCATCGAGATGAGAGAAAGAGAGAAAGAAAGAGAGAGAGAGAGAGAGATTGAACCTTGAAGCTAAAGTGAGTGATCGATGGCCTCTTACAGCCTGACTTCCCTGAGAAAATGTTTCCTTCAGGAAAGACAATCGCCTGAGCTCCACTTCCATGTAGATGGAATCTGAAAGGTCACCTTTAAAGAGCAGGAAAAAATAAGTTCTGTGGATCAGTGAAACATTGCAAATTTGCCAAAGTTCAAGTATAGCTCTCTGCTGCTGTTCGAATTCCAGGGGCCAATCATGAGAGGTTTCTGTTGCTTCATCCATGGGATCCAATCCTATATCTTGCACACTCTTATCTGATCTATCAGTTAGTGCTTGTGTACCCTGAACCTGTGATGCAAAAAATGGATCATATCAAATGTGAAAGTAGCTAACAGATCAAAACTAACCCAACTTCTGGAAACTTACATCAAAGGGAAGAATTCTAACCTCAGCATCAAGAAGTTGTTTTCCATACTCTTTCTGTGCCATCTCCTTCAATCCTGCCACAAAAGTATTAATACTTGGTATATCTTCATTTACAGATGCTTGGATGCTCTGTGATCTCATGTCATCTGTAGATGCTGATTCAAAAGATGATCTCGAACCATTTCTTGATAATTTACCAGCATCAGCATCATAATTTAGCGCAGGAAACTTTCTGTGGAGACCCTCTGGTCTTCCAGTAAACTGTTTCTCTAACTCATTAGGCGGGGTGCTCTCATTTTGATCTAGCTTCTCAAGCCATAGAGGAGAGCCACTCCCGGAATTCTCTCTGCAACTCCAGGTCCTTCGCGAATTAATTCTTATAGAACTTGACAAGTCAGCTGTCGAACTTTGTTGAAATTGATCATCAGGATCACTAACAATATCATTAATTGTCCTCCGAACATGGTTTAGCCTCTCTTCCAATATGTCATACGTAAAACCATTTTGCACATCTCCGTTAGCAGGAATAGGTACTTCCTGCCTTTCTAAATTTCCATCTCCCAGCAAAGTCAAAGCTAATGATCCATCATAATCATGTGTAGAATGGTGTTCATACAAGTTCCCGCTCAACTCTTCTGTTTCAATACATTGAACTTCCTTGCAGGACTCATCGACATCTTCTGCAATTCCGGTGGCAGCATCTTCCAGACTCTGACATGAACTGGTTCCAACAACATTCTTCCCAATCAGTAGCACTGACGAAGAACCATCGGAAATGGAATGGTGTTCCGAGCTGTTCGCAAATTGGTATGGTTCCTCAATGTTGCTCCCACTATCTCCATCAAAATGCGTTGTGTTTAACCTTGGAACATCACCAATAGGATAATGGAGATCAACCATACATGATGATTCTGATAATGAGCATTCATCTTCCCATGTATCCTCTGCTTGCCAAGAAGTTTGACGAGAGATCTCAGGCTGTTATTGAAGAACACAAATCAATAGTTAGTGTTTCAGAGGAATTTTAAAAAGGTACACCACTCAGCATTTAGTTCAGTGAATTTACATACCCTCTTTCTCGGACTTTGTTCATGTCCAACCATTCTCAACAAATCCTCAACCCGGGATTCAGCAAGATCCCGTTGCTTGGTCAACTCCTTTATCTCTTTCTCCATCTACATGATCAAGAAACAAGTTCAATGGGAAAGAAAAGTTAAAGAGACAAAACATAAAGCCACTGTGAACGTTCATTTTTGTATCGACATAGATGTTCATAGCAAAGTGGGTAAAACGGTTGCATCTGGAGTGTAGAAAGTAAGACACTACCTTCTGTATTTGAAGATCTTTCTTTCTAAGCAATGCTGCATAATCACAAGTTGATGCAGGAGCAGGACTTCTCAACTCACTTTCCAATCTAGCTAATTCTTTCTGCAGCTGCTTAACCAGTGCCTTGTCAGACATGACCACATTGACTTGTGCTTTTGTTGTCACTTCTTTTGCACAGCAAGCAAACAACAAAGTGTTTCTTGTTTGCTCTACATGGCTACGTGCAGGGCTCAATGTGCATATGATGGCAGTTCTAGCATTGCCACCCAAAGCCGGTTGCAATAGCCTTGTCAGCTTTGAATCTCTGTAATTGATGTGTCCATGTCTCCCCTTACTACATGCATCACAGAACCAAATGAAAAATAATACAACTATCAAAATAAAAAGTATTCGAATGATCCACCAAGCTAGAGGAAATTGAGTGAACAAAAAGACAATTTGTCTTCAACATTGTTCTTAGTGTAGCAGATAAAGCCACCCATTTGGATACATCTAGATTGTATTCTTGTAGGAATTTTGCTTGTAGTTTGATGATGCTTTGACACTACAAAAAATTTTGTTTATGCATAATGCAGTTTGTCATTCGAACTGCAAAGATGGATAATTGTCCTTCAGAAAATTATCACAAAATCTTAAAAATGTCATCAAACAGAGTTACTAGTTTGAGCACGACCAGGAGGCATTTAACAGAATATATAAATGCAACTAAACTAGTTAACCAATTGATTCATAGCTTATTCTAACACTTACATTGGTGCAAGAACTAAGTGAAGTTCAACAAGTTATACTACCAACCTTAACTTACGAATAACAGTCCCCAGAGTCAGTAAACTGCGATTTATGTGGCATCCTTCTTTTAATCTGGCACCAGATGAGTTTGCTTGAGATGCACGTTCACTTCCGGCCAAATCAACAAAATTCTGCACATAATGAGGTTGTTACTCTCATCTATAATTGGTAAATGCAATGTTTTTCACCTACTTTACAACTCATACCATAGTAAGGGAAGAAAAAGTTGACACATACCACAGTTGCAGAAAGAGTGGTTGAATTTTCTTTGCCTAAAAATTCACGGGCAGAGCTTTCAATCGTCTGCAAGAATTTTTTGTTTCAAAGGTTAAGGTCACATTGAATTAATATAAAGGCCCCAACAAAAGAAGAAAAGGCGAGGAAGGGGGAGAGGGGGAGGATCTCACCAATCTCAGAATTTGGTGAGATCTGGAGCTTTTCTCATTCAGAGAGGTCTCCCCTATACGTCTTTGAGCTGAAACATTATAACACATTAAATAGAAACACGAATTTTTCCACCAACAGCAGAATCTTAATGCTTTACCTTCACAGACAGAGAGGAGTTCTTGGAGGTGGCTCCAATCCTTGAGTGCTTCCACTGTGACTTTCTCCACCATAGTCCCTTTCTGAAACAAATTTTACTCATTAGAGTGTCACTTCAACTCATTTTCCAGAACCAAAAGGTAAAAGTTACCTCTGCATCATCCAGCAGTCTGAGTGGAGTATCTGTGCCAAGAAGATCTCTGATCACTTCATTATATATTTCAATAGCTGAGAACTTCAAAACGAATGCTCTTTCTTCATGCTGAGAGAAAAACATTTGTCTAAGAATTCCAACATCAAAAACTTCATTTTTGACTTAAGAAAGAAAGAACAAAAAAACAAACTAGATTAGAAACTATTATTACCTTATTTATGTAATCAAATATATCTGCCACTGCATACTCGGTTATTCCCATCATTGTGTATGTCTTTCCGCTGCTTGTTTGTCCATATGCAAAAATACTTGCTGGAACCAAAAGCAAGTTAGAAGTTTAAGTAAAAGAAACTCAGAGAGGTTAGTATCATACTCACAGTTAATACCACTGACAACTGATAAAGCAACTTCCTTGGCTCCTTCATCGTACACTTGCCTTGTAGCACAATCACCACGAAACACACGGTCTGGACGAAAAGAAAATCACAGTAGGTATCTAAACATGAAAAGTTCAGTCTAAAAGCACCTTGAAATTTGAGATCTTATAACTTGCAACTCAAGGAAGTTCAATGGACTGAAGTCAATTCTTATTTTAGACCTGACCCGATAATCATATTTATGTAATTATATCGTAGACATAAACATTCCCCCATTTTACAGTGCCAACAATAAACTTGATCCACGGATAATTTACTTACCAAAAGTATAGGCAGATGGAAATGTGGACCCTTCACGGAGGGTATTCCGGTACAAGATGGTGGTCTCATTGATGCACTCCCAATCTGCGACTTCATTGTCTGTAATCTCTTTCTCATTCAAAGGCCTTAACCTAACTAAAACAAGAATCTTCTCCTCACGAGCATGTGCCATCTGCAGTTTTTCAAGGTTTGGTAGCTGTTCCTCTCCAGTTGACCCCATTCCTTCACCAGATTGCTTCGTCTCCTACCAACAACATGGATCAAAAACCGAATAATCAAAGTCAAGGAAAGAATACTCAGTTGCTTCTGCTTTGCTAAAATGCAAGAATGTTAAAAGCAGGTTGTTGCATTTGCTTAAAAGGAAGTAGGTCCGTCCCTTTACTAAGAAGAATCTATTAGTAACAAGAAGCTTTATTATGAGTATCATCTAATAAACCAATAAGATAAGTAACCACAAAAATAATTATTATGGATTTTATAAAGGAGAAGTAGTAAATCATCAGTTTCAATCAACCATAAGAACCTAAGATAATTCATAAAGCAAGCTTAAAAGCACAGAACAAGAAAAACTAATTGCTCAAAACTGCTCAAAAGGCCAATTGAGGACAACATCAAAAACCATACAGAAACAGAGAAATGAGGTAACTAAGATCGGGAAGCTCTTGATTAATCTTCAGTACCAAGTCAAAATAATTCAAAAGAAACAGATATAAATCCTAAATTGACTTGAAATTTTCTGAACAATGACCCATTACAATCCCATAAAAGAAAAAAGAAAGTTGTTACCAGCCATGCTTGAAAACCAAGGTAACAGAATTCCATCAAAAAGTTTCAATAGAAAATGAAAGTTTGCAACTTTGATTGGACATGGTCCCCATTCTAACCACCTTTCTCTTCGTCTCCTCTCACAAAACCATACAAAAATATATACATACGAGCATACGTACTTGCATAAATCAACAAGTACTCGTATACCAAAAAGCAGCGTCTTGCACATCCCTCTGCTCTGATCCGAAAGCGATAGACCTCAAATCCTCCAAATCTCGAGCTCTGCAACCCATGAACCGAAAAGGGTCAATTCACAGAAAACAGCCAACCGTCTTTAATATCATTAACAACCCATTTCAGTAACTCACACCCTCCAACTTTCATGTACTTGAAGAGAACAAAAAAGGGGTTATCACATTCTCTTCATCTGCTAAAATTACACATAGAAAAAGGGTAACCACGCTCAGACCTGGACCAGCAATCAGTTTCCTTCCACAGATATTGAATCAGTCAAAAGAGAGAGAGTGCAAGGCAGCTTTCCCTTTTACACTGTTCCTCTCTTTCCATCATTGCGTTTTGGACTAATACGAATAAGGTTAGCGAAGTTGCAGGAATGGTTTGAAATGAAATGTTTGCTTTGAAGGCCGATATCACTCACAGATACAAGGAGATCAAGAATAATATTGCTTTAAAGGTGGATAAGAAGAGGAACAGTACAGAACAAAGAACATAATGTCAACTGAAAAAGGAAGAGAATAAAGAACTATGCACCAGAGAAAGTTTGACAAGCCTGAGCCTTGACTTCTCACCGCCATGATCTCAGTGAAAAAACTTGTAAAAATGCACACACAGAGCAGAAACAAGAGAGCACTAAAACTACGTCGCTTTCGACATTTCCTAGACCTGGAACGTGGGGATTGCTAGATCGATTCTTGCCACGTGGATTTCGCTACGCCTGTTCGCATCAACGGTGAACCATAGCCTTTTGATTTGTTTAATGCTAGATATGAACGGTTGGGATTAAGGAAGCAATAGGAATTAGACCAGACCATTTACAAGAAAATTAAATAAATTTAATTAAAAATTAATTTTGATATAACATAATCTTTGCCAACAACGTAAAAAATCCTTCATTTAATATTTTTATTTTTATTAAAATAATATAGTATTAAATTTTAAAATATTTTAAATATGACATTATTTTAAAATTATGAATAAATAAAATTAACATATTATAACAAATAGATTGTGTGATAATCAAATAATACAAAAATTATATAAATAATAATTTATATAACACGAAGATTAAAATAAAAATTACTAAAATTCATTCTTATTTATCTTTATATTATAATTAAATTAAATTTCAAATAATAAATGCACATAATAATTATTTATTTATTTTAATCACGTTATTGGTTATTTATCTTAAATAACTAACTAAAATATATTAATTTTGGTGTATAATTTCTTTTGAACCAAACAACTTCTAATGTTCGTGGTGTTAGAATATTTCATAATTACTAAACATGAAAATATTAAAGAATTTATAAGTGGTAAGAACTAACTATCTAAATGACTAATTCTAGTTATTTTGGCAATGGTTGAGTTAAGCTCATTTTTTGTTAATGGACTCTACATTCTGTCCATATTAAAATTTCTAATATAGTATATGAGCAGATTTGATTCGGATTCTTAATTTCTTAGTTGTCAGTCTAGATGTTCAATCTTAATGGTTCGGTCTGGTTACCGTTGTATTTATTTCAAGTGACAACTGGATATTCAATTCTAGTTACACTTAAGGAGAAGTGTTAGAATATCATATATTGACTAAACATGAAAATATTAAAGAGTTTATAAGTCGTAAGGGTCAACTAATCAAATAGTTAGTTCTAATTATTTTAACAATAATTAACTCAAGCCCAAATTTTATTAATAAACTCTACACCCTATCAATATTAAAAATTCTAATACCTGAAAGGCCGTTTCCTATTAATCTACAGCTCATCGAACACTACTCATGTTGTCGGTTCACACTGATTTGCCACGTATTACTATTCCTTTCAATATCATGGCTTAGTTCCAATTTTATCGGATGTCCCCGAGGGGATAATATCATGGCTTAGTTGTTGTTATTGTTCACAACACTAAAGTTAACCAAAAAAGGCAAAATAAGAGGTGAAAAAATGTGTTGAAGGTAAGAACTAATGTAAAATATTACAATTATTTGATTTATTTCATTAGCATTTTCAATATTGACAAAATAGGAAAGATAAAACGTACGTAGTCAAATTAAAAAAAATAAATAGTTAATTACGAATTTAAAAATATCAAATCTATCATTTATATATGCATATTAAATTTATAATTTTACATACGTATGAATTATTCAAATGAGATTATAATAAAATTTTAAATTCGAGCTTTTTAATTATTATTTTATTGACCCTTTAAATAATTTATTAAAATATATAATTTAAAAGCTAAAATATATATATTTGACAATTTACTGAATAAGTGTTTATAAATTATTAATATTGTAAACATCATTTCAAGATCTCATGTATTAAAGGATTTGTGATTTTAAAGGGATCATATCTTCTTTAGCGCTTATAATATTCTTATCATTTTCTATTAAATCTTATCCACACATTTATGTTATTTTACGTAAATACATGGATGAGATTTAATAGAATAAAGTTGAAATAGAGTAAGAGGAACAAAAAATTTGATGGAGACTCTTAGTTAGGTATGATTTTCTTAAAGCTAAAGAAGAAGCCGTAAAAGGAAAATGAGTAAATGACAAATGGAAGTATAATGAAAGGAAAGAGGTCTTTTTCCTGTTAAAGAAAGAAACCTAAAGAGGACCAAATCTTTGTCCAAATTCCAAGGTCAAGCAAAAGTTAAATGTAGGGATAATAATAAATTCGGTCGACTCGGATTTATTATTGGTCTAATCTGACCCGATGCTTATTGTTTATAACAAGAGTTAGAATCGCTTTAAAATAACAAAATTTTAGTATAACCAATCAAATCGATATTATTTTTGATCTTATGATTATATATTAAAATATATTATTTTAAACAATTAAACCAAAAAATGTTATTTTAAGAGAGAGATTTGAGCTGTACATTTAGATTTCGAATTGACCTTTTAATGTAAGTTTAACCTAAAACTGGATTAACGGGAACATAATTTGTTGACTTTAGATCTAGTTCAAATATTTAATTTATGAATTATTAATATTTTTAAATATGCAATAAAAATAATAATTGTAAGTTCTCTTTTGATAAAAATTTATAAAAGTTAAAAAGAGATAAATTTTAATCTTCTTTCAACTCTAAAGACCATCCAATACTATTTTCCTATTACCTTTTACTATAAATATCTATAATACAAAACAACAACAATAACAATAACACCCAATAAAAGTCCTACTAAGATGCAGAGATATCTATAATACAAAGAATAATTGAACGCATCATAGTAGGGCTTCTACATTTTAGTTATTCTAGAAAAAGGATCAAAAATTCTTTTATCACTTAATATTGTTAACTCGTTAACGTTAAATTTTTATATTTTTACTTTTTACATTACATTTTTCTATAATTTTATTTATATGTTTATTATTATTATATGTCTATTTTTAAAATTCATATGTATATTTAAATTAGTATTTTAATATTTTATATATATATATATATATATATATATATATATATTATTCATGTAAGTCTATCAGAAATAGCCTCTCTATCTAGTAGAGATAAAACTGCGTATTGCTGTACCTCTTCAAATTTCGTATTTAGTGGAGCTCTTATTTTTGTTTATACGTTTATTATTATTATATGTCTATTTTTAAATTTTATATGTATATTTAAATTAGTATTTTATTATTTTATTATATATATATATTATTTATGTAAGTCTATCAGAAACAGTCTCTCTATCTAGTAGAAATAAGGCTACGTATTACTAGACTTTTTCAAATTTCGTGTTCAGTGAAACTCTTATTGGGTGTTGATATTTATAATTGTGGTTAAAGTTAAATTTTAGCAAAGGGCAAATATAAGGGTTACAATGGGTAGACCCAAGGCTGAGTTTGACTTAAAATATTGTGTTCAAGCTCAAATTTGACTTGAAGTTCAATCGAGTCTAGGCCAATTTTAATTAAATATAAATATAATTTTTAATTTTTAAAAATAAAAATAACATTATTTTTAAAATTTTGTAAGTTTCATGTTAAGCTTGTTAACTTCAAAATGGGTCGAATTAGGCCAGACCGATTCGAGTAAGCTTTACCACACCTAGTCACATCATTTCCTAAGTCTTCACTCCGTAAAGACAATTCCTTAATTAGTTAATTAATTAATCTGCTTGACTAAAATTACCATCCGTAGTCAAGATATGTGTTAGTTGCACGTTCCTTTTCAATAAAGTAAGGATGGTAAGTTATGTGACAGGTATATGCTTACTACTCGTAAGTAAGGTCAATTATGTATTGATTAAAGCAATCGACAACTACTTAACTTGGTAGTTGGTAAGTACTTGTTTTTCATCTTTCCTATAAAGATTAGGTTGATACCATTAAAGTAGAGAGGATGATTGGAACAAGAATTCATTTCATGTCTATTTTGCCTGTTCATATTTTTTGATATAATTAGGTATGATAGTTTGAGTTTAGAGTACTAGTCCAAAATCCAAGTCGAATAATTTGATATTTAAGATTACAAATAATGTTATTTTAAATAATCTACGATTTTAGCCTCTTTGAAAATAGTTTCTCTACTAATTAAGAGTAAGGTTGCGTATTACTAGACTTTCTTAATTCTTGCGATCAGCAAGATTTTTACTAAATTGTTGTTGTTGTTGTATGATTTGAGCCTCAAATCAAATTCGTTTAAAATCAAAATTGTTTAAATATTTAAACTAATATTATTTTAATCTTAAATATAGAATCATTTAAGTTAGATTTTGGACTAGTCTAAGGAAAACATTTGGGCCCAAGTTTGGCCCGATCCATGCCCAATCCAGTCGATGATCAAGGGGACCTTGGGCTCAACTTGTTCGAAAAAATCGGGCCTCGGGTTGCCCAAGCCCGACGCAATATGTGGTCCGACTAATATAAGAAAGATAAAATGTACGTATTTAATTTTGAAATTATCAAATATTTCAGTTATAAATGAGTTAAAATCATTTTAAATTACAAAATTGGTGTAATCAATAAAATCGATATTATTTTTATCTTAAATTTCTTAAATTTATATAGTAAAATATATTATTTTAAACAAATAAACAAAAAATTATATTTTAAAAGAGAGATTTAAACTATTAAGTCAGATTTCAAATTGGCCTTTCAACTTAAGTTTAACCTAAAACTCGATTAATTTGAACATGATTTGTTGACTTTAAATCTGGTTAAAATACATAATTTATGAATTATTAATATTTTAAAATATGCAATAAAAGTAATGATTGTAAAATCTCATTTGATAAAAATTTTAAAAAGATAAAAGAGTTAAACTTTATTCTTCTTTCAACTATGAAGACCATCCCAACTATTTACACACACACACACATATATATCACGCTTAAAAATTCTTCTATCACTTAATATTGTTAATTGGTGAAAGTTTAATTTTAAGTATATTCAAATTTATGGGTCGATTCAAGCCCAAGTCTAGAATAAAATTTTGTGTTCAAACTCGAATTCCATTCGAAACTCAAACTAGACTCAATCAATGTGTTCAAACTTGAATTCCACTCAAAACTCAAACTATACTTGATCAAACTTTATTGAATATTTTTAAATTTTAATAAATAAAAATAAAAATTTTAAGTTTTAAATTAAAAATTTTGATGTCAAAATGAGTCGAGTCAGGTTAGACCGGATCAAGTAGGTTTTACCATACCTAGTCGCGTCATTTCCTAAGTCTTCACTCCATAAAGGCAATGCCTTGGTTAGTTAATTAATCAATTTGCTTAACTAAAAGTACCATCCATAATCTAGAAATGTGGTGGTTGCACATTCTTTTTCAATAAAGTAATGATGGTAAGTTATGTGACAAATATTAGTTTAGTAGTAATTAGGGTCAATTATGCATTGATTAAAGCAATTAACAACTAGTTAACTTGGTAGTTTGCACATAGTTGTGTTTTCACTTTTCCTGTAAACAATAGGTAGAAAACATTAAAGTAGAGAGAATGATTGGAAGAAGAATCCGTTTCATGTCTATTTTGCTTGTTCATACTTCTTGATATAATTAAGTACGATAATTTAGAGTTTAGAAGACTTCTCTTAATTTCAATTATAATGATTTGATATTTAAGATTAAAATAATGTCAATTTAAATAATTTAAATGAATTTGATTTGAGGCCCAAATCATCTTATGAAAAGGTAAATTAAAAATGACATTGATCCAGGTCAAGCTTAAGCATGAAAATCAATGTTCAAATTGAAGTTGAAGCCCAACTTAACTTAAGACACACTTTTCGAGCTTGAAACTGATTAGGCTTGAGCGACTTGAAACTTGATTGATTCCGGACTCAATTTTAATATTTTCTTTTATTATTTTAAAATATAGCAAACGATATTACTTTATTTCAAGTAAAACAATATCGTTTTTATTTAAAACAATTGAGATTCCGGTTTGGCTACCTGAACTCAAACTGTAATTGTCAAAAATAAGATTTCTTTCATTTTCACTTAAATCATTTGGACTTCAGGTTGGTTGCTGAACTCAAACCGTTCTCAAAACTCAAAAATAAGAAAAACAATCCAAACTCAACTCAAAGTTTGATCAAATAAGGTCTAAGTCTAAATACCAAAGGAACGACAACAACTTCTAGGGCTTGGACCCGGCTTGATTAGGCCCAAGGTAGAGGGCTCTAGCTCATTTTTGGTCACCCCAAGATTTTAGTTTTTACAAAACAACTCCGTTTTGCTCATAATTATTGAGTCTCAATCGAGCTAAGCCTAGACAACCCAAGCCCTCTAATAATTATAAACAAAATGACCATAGCAGGTCGGAATAGGCTCGGCCTAAAACCCATTTCTAAATTCTAAGGTCAATGTCATCTTTCTGGCTTGGTTGATTGCTAAACGTATTGTGTGTGTTTGGTAAGGGGTTATCAAGGACATAATGTTTATATCTGCGTGGGTTCTCGATCTTCATGTATGTGACGTGGAATTTTGGTGTCTATATCTGTGACGTGGATTTTTCAGTGTCTGTGTCTGTGACGTGGACTCTTTGTAAATTTGATTTATACACTACCCTTTCTTAATTAGTACAATATAGATTAAAAAATTTAACCATTTCGATAAGTTTAATCATAAAAATCTTCAAATATCTAACTTTTCAATTTGCTTTTAAATTTTCGGTTTGATTTATTTTAATAACTCTTATTGTTAAAAATCAATTAGTTTATTAATTAATCGGTTAATTTTCAAAAACTAATAAATTCTTATAAACTAAAATAAATTAATTAGTTTCCATTTAACAGTCTCTTTTTTTAATAAAATTTTAAAATTTTGATTGGGTAAAAACAATTTTTTCAATCATATCTAAAATTTGTTATTTTCTAAAATTTGTTATTTTTATTCAATCTCTAACTAATTTTATGTCAATTTAATATATTATTTTATTGGTTTAACTTCTAGTTCGGTTTTTTAAATATTGATATAAAGTCTAATTTGAGCGGGGTCAAATTGATACCTAACACAACATGTTTTGATGTAATTATTTGAATTATTGTTATTTTAATTTATAAACTATTTTAAATCACATTGTTTTATTAAATCAATCTATTATTTCCTAATGACATTCTACATCCTACAGGTTAAGAATTTCAATTTTTCTTAGCATAGCTTATGATTAATGTCATCTTTTACTTATATTATCATTCATATAAGTTCAAAAGATCAATATTTGAGTAGAGATGAGCTTTTTGAAATTAAGGAATTAATACATTGTCTTTGATGTAATAAAAATTTAAAATTGTTTATTTGAGCCTATCTTTAAATTTATCAAAAGTAACATTATTTAGGATTTTTTATTTTATTTTTTTATAAAAGTAACAATTCCATTCTTGTAATTTTTACTTTTATAAAAAATAAAAATAAATTCCATTCTTGTAATTGTTACTTTTATAATTTCTTATATATGAAAAAAGAATTGATAGGTTCCACTCAAATTATTGCTAAAAAAATAGCTTGGCTCGACCCGAAGTTAATTTAGTTAATTCTTAAAATAGCATCGCGTTAGTTCAAAGCTTGATCGAGTTTAGATGAATTTAAACTAAACAATTCGAGTTAGAAATAACATTTTTATTTCGACCAAAGTTTCTAACCTCGGCTTAAGATAATTGAATTTGGGGTTAGATTCAAACCTTTTTTTAAAAAAATTTTAGAGGCTTGGCTACCTAACTTAAATCTCGAAAATATCAAGTACAAACGATATTATCTTAAATAAAGCGATATTATTTTCAAATTTTAAATTTAAAAATATAATCGATCAACTTTATTCTATTCAATTATGAGCAGTATTGGATTCAAGTTGTTAACCTTGAGTTCAATTAGGCTTTAGATTAGGCTCGGGCTTAGGAGGACTAAGTCCGACCCAATTCAATGTCAAACTTATTTTGTATTGGACCAATTCTTATCTTGGATTGAAGGGCTGAAATAAGAGTTGGATGCCTTGGCTCCAATCCCACACATCATCAACCTTAATGAGCAAATATATTTATAACTTTCTTAAAAATAAACAATTGCATTTACTTTAATATGATAAAGGAAACTCCTTTGAGTTCTATGGATGTGAATGGTCAAAGTAGCATGAACAAAAACAGAAACCTATACCTAATCAAGAGGAAGATATTACCTGTACCGAATCAAGAGGAAGATATTAGATTGGTGGTTGAGAATGGAGTCTAAGGAGCTTTCATTTACCCAAAGCGTCTTTTAAGCTTGTGGTCTTAGATTAATCCCCGCCAAAAGTCTTTAGACTTTTCTTTTCTTTGATTTCACTTAACGTGGACTATTGCTTATTTATAGTAGAAAAATTAAAATACATTTTAACACTATAATTTTATTTTATTAACTAAATTATTTACTAAAAATTATAATTAAATAAATATTTTAAACCTTAAATATTCATTAGAAAAATTGTAAAATTGTTCTGATGCAGGTTCATTTAATTAATAGAGTTAAATTTACATTATGTTTATACAAGTATATATATATAAATAAGGTCACATTTTTAAATAACAAAAACATTTTTTTTGTAAAAATACAAAAGAAAGGTTACGTATATTATGACTCTCTTCAGACCTCCAGGTAGATTTGTCCCGAATTAACTCAACCCGTTATTTTTTTTAAAGAAAAAATTTCCAAAACGACCAGCTCGTGGCTCGTTCAACCCAGGCCAAAATCGAGCCAGGCTAGATTGGGCTCTTTTTGATGTCTTTACCTCTAGCAAAACGGAGAGCGTGTGTACTGAGTACGTTGACTTTTTTGCCTTTTTATATAAGTTTAAATTTAAAACATATGTTTAATTATAATTAATAAATTTAGAGTTTATTTATGAAAATTATAATTGAGCTTAAAATACCTTTTTAATAAAAATTCATTCCTAAATAAATTTTTTAACAAAAATTTTAAAAAACCGTCTGTGATTTCTTCATCAATAATATTTCACTATCATATATTACCATCTCGTTCTTATTATTAAGCAAAAAATAGAGTTTTTTTATGGGTTTGAACACTAGTTTTAACTTTGTATTATTTTATTTTGTTCACATATTTATATAAATCTTACCTTAACATATTGATAAGATTTAATAAAATAATGTAGAAACTGATTAAGGGGATTAGATGATCAGTCTCCTTTTGTATACCTAATACTTTGACCAATGTACTTGGCGTGTTACGTTGAAAAGAGCAATAAAACATAATTAATTTATAATAATTTTCTCGTCATCATCTTCTAGAACATTGACTAATAACAGCCCTTCCCACCTCAGACCATATTAGTCTATTTGGGTCAGCATAATTAATCATCAATCACTCTCTCAATTTTGTATATTCATATAATAAAAATTTATTATCATGATGTTGATATAAACTTATAAAAAATAATTAAATTTATTTTAAATTATATTGACTATGTTTTAAATGAAAATAAAATTAAATTCAACATAAAAATAATTAAATTTATTTTAAATTATATTGACTATATTTTAAATGAAAATTTTAGAATGAAAATAAAATTAAATTCAACTCCTTTTTTATTTTTAAATGTTATACCACTTTATATAAAAATTAAAAATTTATTTAATTTATTATACATAAATATTTCAAATAAAATTTGCTAAGCTATCAAATCACTAACAAATAGGTCTGACATTAGATTAAACTAAAATTGAGCTCCTAAATTTACATCAAATCTTTTGTTCCAGTTGCTTTGTTCCATCCCTCTTTCATTAAATCTCATATATACATTTATGTGAGGTCCATGTAAATGTGTGGATGAGATTTAATGAAATATGATAAGAACAATAAAATCGATACAGAAGATCTGATCTCTCCTAAACTCGAATTTGATATGAAAATTTTTGTTTGAATTTAATTATGACTCAAAACTTTTGAAGTTAAATTAATATCAAATTTGAGTTATAATATATAAAGAGTTATCATCTCATTACATACGTATTCCTTTAACTTGGAAATGATAGTGTTGACTTTTTTTGCTTTATTTAAATTCTTACGAGAATATTTAAAGAAATATTAAAATATAATACTCATGTTCTTATAATTTGTTTTTCAAGTAATGCCCTTATAAGTCATTTTACACATAACAGTTAATACTAAACAGTTAATTTTACTAAACATCTTTAAATAAACAGCTTATTTTATCCGCTGATCTAATCAACTATATTAATCCATTGTCAGCTAACAACTGATAGAATTAACAAATAGCTTATGTAATCCGTTAATTGACAAACATGATTTTAGTGTTAGCCTTTTTAAATGATTTCTTAATATTTCAACAATTATCGTATATTATTATTTTAATTTGATAAAAAGCCTTTTTCCTCGTGCTTTAATTAATTTCCTTAAAAAATTTTCGTGTATATCAATAATTAAAAAATTCAACCGATTTAACCGGTTTAACTGTAAAAACTTAAATTGTCCAACTTTTTGGTCATATTCTCAACTTTTCAATTTAATTTAATTTAATTTAATAACTTTGTTGTTAAAAACTGATCAATTTATTAATTGATCGATTAATTTTTGTAAATTAATACGTTTTATAAATTAAAATAAATCAATTAATGTTCATTTAACAATATATTTTTCAATTAAACTTTATTTTTTTGATAAATAAAAACAATCTCTTTCAATCATATTTTAAAATTTTAATTTTATATAATTTATAACCGAATTTATAGCCCTCTAATACCATTGAATTTTTTAAACTTAAACTTTTTATTTTATCATTTTAACTTTTACATTTTTTAATATATATAACTTAATTTAAAAAATCTATTTTCCTTATTTTATTATCCCCAATTAAAAATCCACAATACTTAATCCAGAATCTCATTTTACTTTTTATCCTAACATTTTCTTTCGGCCCACCTCAAAGTAGTGGCTTTACCACATTCCGTGCCCGGCACAGCACTTCAAGGCGCGTGGGTAATTTGTTGTTTTCGGTCCACCACCAGTAACACTTGAACAGATCACAAAGATCCACACCTCAGCCACGACAGGTCCACTCGCCCACTCTACACTCTCAACTCATCTACTCGCCCCGACAAAGCAACTTACACACACGTCTGAAACTCCTTTAATTTTAAATTCTTATTTAATGTTTTCTATTATTTATTGTTTTCCCACGTGTCTATAATTCTGGGCGAGTAAGCAAATTTAGTGTACACTCGCGTTTACACAGTGTGGACCAGAACTGTTCCTTTTTCTTCTTTTTTTCTTCTTTCTCTAATTTCTTAATACGCACAGAACAGGTCCAACTGTGTCTCCTTTTACAATTCCTCTTTCACTAGCTTCTTTTTCTTCCATGTATGAAATTTCCAAAGCTTCAATCTTTCTTCTTCTTCTTTAATTATTTTTCTTTATCTTTTTGTTTTCTCGATACCCATTTGGGATCTCTGCGAAATTCTGGAGCTTTTTTGACTTGAAAGTGATCGAGTTTAGCTAATGGGAATGAAGCGGTGGCACGAGTAAGTAATGGAAACCGTGTATTGAATAGGGTTGAAGAGTGGAGTAGCTAGAGGTTAAGAGAGGAAGTGAAATGCGTACGCTTTGCGACGCGTGCGAGAGCGCCGCCGCTATCCTCTTCTGCGCCGCCGACGAGGCTGCTCTTTGTCGTTCATGTGATGAGAAGGTTCTGCTCCTTCAACTTGATGCCTCTTTTTCTGATCACTTTGAGTTTGAAACTTAGTTTGAAAGATTTAAGGGATAAAACACGGTTTATGCACCGCTCAAAGTCGGAGTATTTGTATTTGAAACAAAGCTTTTTGGATTGATTTCATATGGAGTTTCTCTGTTTTTCTTTTTATTTTTTATCCTAACTTGATTTATATATACTCTATGGTGAGTTTAGATTACTTAGTTCTTAATGTAAGAGTTCGCATTTAGATGGCACGATCGAACTAATATAAGTTTTATCCACGTTGAAGCAATGGATGATTTTATGTGAAGCTTGTCAAGACTACTTCATTCCTTTCTTCCTCGTTCTTTTGTGCAAGTCCGTGTCTGTGTATATGCTAAAGACTAGGTTTTTGGTAGACTATGGTGATCGGATTAGAGCTAACATGGTTCTTTTTTGTTAGAATTTTTTAGTAAATATGTTGCTTGGAGCTATCAAGTTGAATTTGGATATAGGTATGATCAAGTTGAGTAACTTATGGTCTTTATTCCAAGTACCAGAACTCATTTCTAGGTCTTCTATTGATATATTTTGGATAAATAATGTAAGTAGAATGGTCTATAATTCAAATCAGTGAGTGCGAAAGTTGTGACTTAACGACTCATATGAATATGGTTTGGCAACTATGAATTCTCATAGCGGCATTTTGAAGAGGTACTTACATTTTTGTTTAGGTTCATATGTGTAACAAACTTGCCAGTCGACATGTACGGGTTGGGCTTGCCGATCCCAGTGATGTTCCTCGATGTGACATATGTGAAAATGCACCTGGTATTATGACTTCTGCCTCTTTCTTCTTCTTCTTCCTCTTCTTCTTCTTTTTGGTTTGCTTTTACTGGTGATATTCATTGTTTAAGTTCTGTACCAAAAGATTGAGGGCTTTTGCTTTGCTTGAAAATGCATGTAGCTTTCTTTTACTGTGGGATAGATGGTAGTTCCCTCTGCCTTCAATGTGATATGATTGTGCATGTTGGTGGTAAAAGAACCCATGTGAGGTACCTCCTATTCAGGCAGAGAGTTGAGGTTTGTGTCTCTGCATTGTAATGATTGGATTTTATATCGTTTCAATGAGAAGGTTCCTGAAATCGATGTGCTTTGCCCATTATTCTAACTAGTTTCCAGGGGATAAACCTGGACGCCTTGAGGAACTAGGACAACAAAATCTTGATCAAAATGAAATGAGGACGGTCCAAAATCAACCACCTAAAATTTCAACGAGGGAAAACCAACAAAATCGTAGGGTGAATTATAATGATGGCGATAACAAGATGGACAGTATATTGATTGATCTTAATACTCGGCCTCACCGGATACATGGGCAAAATTCAACTACCCAGGTATCTTCTTTTCCAGCATAGGTCTCAATATCCAGATCATAACATTTCAAGTATCAGGATTTAACATATTTCTTGATATAGTACCCAAACAGTAGTTGAGAGAGTAAATGTGCAACATCTGAAGCACAACATAAGAACATTTCTCCTCTTTATCAAAATATTTCACTTGTATGCATGATCTGATACAATCCGCTCTGATAAATGATAATGCTTGAAACTTAAACTGAGTGAATTTATGTCTCTGATTTATATTAACAAACAGGGTATGGACATAACAAGTGGTACTAATCATGAATCAGCTAATGTGGTTCCGGTTAGATCCTTCAAAAAAGAGCCTGAAAAGTAAGCAAGGTAAGTGAAACTACAAATCTATATTTTGCAAATCTGTTCGACCTTGATTTTCATCTGTTTTGTTCTTCGAAGAGGAGCCGTAGCTCATTGCAACGTTTTATGAATTCCTTAAGTACTGGATATATAAATGTCTCGCGTCATACAATATTATGCTTTATTCATCATGCTGGTGTCACACAACAAGCTTACTCTGTAATTATGTTATAAAAAGACTTTGGTGCACATATGGTATGGTTGTTAGCCACGTGCAGATGGGGATAGAGGATGGGTTATGTTTTCACATTCTGTTCGATACAGTTCTAATCCACCTTACTTGTTTCATTTTAAAACTGATCTATAGTGTGTGGAAGTCATAGACTTACTGGAAGTCATAGTTTTACGATAAGTCTATTCTTTTTCTATGTATATAAATTCTGTTGTTAGCTAGTGCATAGAGTTCAAGATGGAATACAGACTTTGATTTTAGTTAAATGTTTGTGGAGTAGTCATTTTCCGTCGTATTTTTAGCTTCGAAGTACAACTTCATATTATATTTGAGCCCGTTGGGAATATTATCATCGGGATGTTGCATTCTCTTTGGAAGAACATGTCAGAAGCGAAACAAACTGCTCGTCTTGTTGGTAAATTATATTGTTTACTACATGAGAATCTTATGCTTAAACTATTTGGGAAATTCTTTGTTAATTCTTTAGCCTCGTTGAATCATTGAAAATTTGCCAAGTAGAAACTAAGAAGCAACCGGGATTTTGTGGATTTCCATTTCAATCTTCTAATACTGAACTTTTCGGTGAACTTTAACTGCTGTATAACCATTTGACCTCTTCCTCTTGATTTGTGGTTGCAGATGTTTTTGGCTGAAAGTGAGCACATTTAGGACTTGAACCTGCTTTAGACATTCCGATTTCGAGATCATGGTTTAGACTTAAGATTCCCTGTGAATTTGGTTATATTAGAGTTTTGCCATGTATCAAAAGCATCATTTTTAGTTTTATGTCAAAGAAATAACAGAAACATTATCAGTTCTCGCATTACAGGTTAATCAATACACTATCACTAGCTGGTCCTTTTTTGTAATAAGATCGCCAAGGATTTATTTGAAAGAGAATGTGAATCCAGAAAGTAATTGGTATTATTTCTACCAAGTATAAAACTACTTGCATTCATTTTCTGTACCCAAAAGTTTTTGGTTGAGTGTGAGATTACTGGTTCATAGTTCACATTTTTCTAACCACAATTCTTGATTTCCATGAAGTTCTTGGTCTATCCTTGTGGGAATCATAAATTCTTCTCCTTTTTCATATGCCAACTAAATGTGGGATTCCACTTCAATAATGGCGATTCGAGGATAATAATGGTGTTCTTGTGAGCCCACCATGCAAACAAAATTGGCGATTTTTAATGCTCATTCCAGGTTGTTGTGCCCTTGAATTGCTATTCTTACGTAGTCTGTAACAACTCACAACTTGTACACTCACAGCTCGTTTTGCCACCCCATACTACAGTTCCAAGGTTTTTGGAGCTTCTGTTTTAGCGACCAAAGTTTGTTCCTCAACGCCTGATGCAATGGTTGGCTGTTCTATGTCATTAACGTTGAAAATTCAAGAAATGAATGTCACTATTGAGCTAGCTATCTATGATTTTTGTTCATTTTTAAAGAATTGTTACTGTGAATTTCAATGATCGAGATCATCAGAAAATTTCGAAGAAGGTAAGTCCAATATGAGGAGTCTAAAGCATCGTGTTCATGAAGTATGATGTATCATATTCAAGTACAGACTAACCAATCTCGTTGGGAAGAGTTTTATTAAGTGACTAAAGTACAGGCAACCAAAGAACAAAAATAGTTTCCGATCAAAAGGTTGTAAAGCATCAACACACGAAGAGAGAAACCAGCCTTCACGTTGGAAACTCCTTGTATCCTCTGCATCTATAGCTTCTTCTTAGTAGACATAGCCCTTGACGAACATTCCTGTCTTGGCCTCTTCTGATTCACCCTCACCGGTGTATTTTCCGAGTTGAGCAAGTGAGTTGGCCTTGGCACGGATGAGTAGTGCCTCTTGAGCTGCCTTCACATTCTCTGGCCTGCCTCCCCATGTCTTGAGGCAAGTGTTCTGGAGAGCTCTGGCATATGAGAATGAGACATGCCACGTGTTTGGAGCTTGGTTCATGGCATTGAGGTTAAGGGTTGCTTCAACTTCAGATTGTCCACCAGACAAAAACTGCTCCAATGACAGTTTCACAGTGAGTACAGAGCCCCCACACAGGGATTCAGAAACAGACAATAAACTGTCATAAGTATACTTTAAGCAAGGTCAAAGAGCCCCCATACAGGGATTCAGAAACACACTTAACTTTGATCAAGTATAATTCAAGTAAGGTCAAAAGGAACTTGCCATGATTCCAGGGACAGCTGGTGGGATTCTTCTCTTGAGGAGCTTCAGAGTGTAGTCAGCAACCTGTTCAGGACTGGCCCTTTCCTTGCATTCAGCTCCAGGAGTGACCATGCTAGGCTTGAGGAGGATACCCTCAAACATGACATTGTTCTCAGCTAAGTAGAAGAACACCTCAGCCCAAACCTTCTGTGCTACTTCAAAGGTTCTGTCAATGCCATGCTCACCATCAAGCAAGATTTCAGGCTCCACAATGGGGACCAGACCATTGTCCTACAGAATCCAGGGGACAGAAGTTGTTCAATCAGGCAAATGCCCCTAGATAAGTGATGAAAAGAAAAAGGTATGACTTGTAAGAATCTTTCCATTTTCCAATTCCATCCGATCTGTTTGTTCCTAGAGCTATTTATTTGAATTGCAGACATTCCTACAAATTTAGAAATGAAATATGTACTTGGGAAATGGCTGCATAGCGAGCAAGACCCCAGGCAGCTTCCTTCACAGCCAAAGCAGATGGACCATTGGGAATGCTTACAACTGTACGCCTGGTCAGTTACAAGTAAATTGTGTCAAAACTATGTAGCAATAGCAGCTAACTGGGTAAAAGTGAACCATGGTCAGCTATGTATTTGATACCATTTGGCAAAGCGGGCACCCTGTTGGTAGTAAGCAGCTGAGCGGGAGGCAAGACCGTCAAGACCTTGGCACCAGGACTCGTCATTCGAACCAACTAGAGGCACCAAACCCTGTTGTTCTCATCGTTCAAATCACAAGGTGAGAAATTCTATTCAGCCCAGTCAATTGTCTAGTACATGAATGACCTTGTGTCTGCAAATGTATTACCTTGTCGACTTTGATACCAGGGACGATGTTTTGTTCAACAAGAACATCAACTATCTTCTTGCCATCAGTTGTCGATTGGTATAGGGTCTCCTCAAAGAGAATGGCTCCGGAGATGTATTGGCCAAGTCCAGGAGCAGACACAAGAAGGGTACGGTAAGCCTGACGATTACTCTCTGTGTTCTCTAGTCCGATTGAGGCAAGTCGTTTTCCACAGGTAGCGTTGGACTCATCCATGGCCAAGATACCACGGCCAGGTGATGCAACAGTTTTCTGCACAATAAACATGAAAACTTGTAACAAATATATCTCATCTCTGCAGTCTAAGAAATTCATCTTTTCAGAGAAAATTATCTGATTCATGCACAAGAAGCATGTGACTATAATTAATCTGTTTCTTCATTATCTTCATCTGAATCAATATCACAGATGGTCTAAGGTTGCATCAACTTGGTGGGCAACGGCCGAAAAACGAATGCCTACTGAGCATCTACAGTTGGTATTCCGAATCTTCCATGGAATAGGAAATAGCTAGACAATTATCACTACTTCACTATCTGTTTCTTCATTATCTTCATTTGAATTAATATCAGACATGGTCTAAGGTTGCACCAACTTGGTGGGCTATGACTGAAAACTGAATTCCTATTTAGCATCTATGGTTGGTATTCCAAATCTGCCATGGAATAGGAAACAGCTAGACCATTGTCACTACTTCACACGCCACAGTTTCATTCCTTAAAATTAGTAACTAGACCATAAAAAAAGTTTCCAACTTCAAACTTAAACAGCAAATTAAGGTGATGGAGAAGCAAGTAAAATTACCGCAGTCTTGACAAGCTCATCGGCATAGGAACCAGCACGAACGGTGAGACCAGAGGGTGTGGTAGTGTGGCACCGGACAATGGAGGCTGACGCAGAACGGAGGCTCTGACCCTTGACCCACTCAGACTTGTCAAGGACAGGTGACGACTTGAGGAGTGAAGCTGAGGCCATTTTCTGCACTTTCTTTCCAAGTTTTAGAGGCTAAAGGCAACAAATGCAGAAGATAAAAGAGTGGCCTTACACTAGAGTTGGTTTTATAGTCTAATCTCCTCTTCCTGTCTTCAGCCTCTTCACCACACGTAACCATGCACTCTCTGTATTTATATTTGGACAGTGTGGTTATCCAAAGATGTCAGATTTGAGGTTGTCGTCAGTTAGCCAATTGGGTTCTGCCATTTGGATGATAGATTGCACACTTGGGATGGTTAGGTGTGGTTGAAATGGATGCTTTTATTCTCACCTTAAAAAAATGGAATTATGGTGTCATAAAAAGCTTAGATTTTTTACTTGTAGTGTCAACAAGTAGAGACAAATGAATCAAATTCCTACACTACAGCTTCCTGTTTAGTGTGTGTTTTTGGATCCAGACAAGTAAAACGTGAGGCTCTGGTCTCCCTTGGTTTTGTTTTTTAACTTCATTTGATTGACGGTCGTGGTTTAGTGCTCTGTGAACCCCACCTCAACGGCTGTATTTGCTTTGCACAGATAGTTATTGGCTGTATTCGAACGTTTATTCATATTTTAGTCTTTGCTTAGCTCCAAATTCTAGTTTCTTTACATGTCCAGAACCTGATCCGACCCTTTCTTTTACAACTTGAGCTTGATCTGATCAGATTGAGTCGAATCACATTTGTTCTGACCGAACCGACTTAAGCATAAACCCAACCTGAAACCTAAACAACGGGTTAGGTTTTGCCAATCCTATTTGCAGAACATAAATTTGCTATGAATACCATGAATCTCGGGAAATTGAAGAACAAAGAATCAAATTAGTGAAGCCAAATTGGAATCCAAGTTCATGAGAGTCACTTATACAGGACAGATTTAAGCCAATATAGGCACAAGGGCTCTGAAGTAGTTGTTCTTGGTTCTCACTATTTCAGACTGAACAAAACATAATATTAGCCCCAATTATTCACATCCCAGTTGAAGATGCATCCTAGCCCAGATATCCACTTTAAGGAACAGTTCATGGTACAGAATCATCTCTTTGATTATCAGGTCTCGCACTAAAAGCTAAAAGTGGCAAAAGATTCAAGAAAAGAAAGAAAACATCAACAAGCAATAAGTGGAGGAACTCCCCACATTGCAGCTCCACAAAGAAAAATGATAGAAATGAAAGTAAGAAAAGGGCAGAGGCTTTTACTGTTCTATAGCTACATGGCAATATTGAGTTGTGGCAACATGTTAGATAGTTTACAATAGATATGAAGAATTTCTGAAGTTTTTGTTGTTAATACAAAGAAAGATCAGAAATTCCACTAACTAAACTGTCAACTGACTCTTCTTTCAAATCCTCCCACGCCTCTGAACCTGCAAGAGCCTTCTTCAACTGTTTAATAAGCTCATCTTCTAGCTCATCTTCCTCCTCTGGAATTCCCAAGTCCCAGACCCTAAAGATATCCTTAGTGGAAGGCTCTTCATTTGTTGTCAACCCTACATCAAGTTCGGAATCTTCAGAATCATTTGCTGCCGCACTTTCCTCCTTGTAATTTGGCAAAAAAGGATCTTTTATTGAAGTTACGCTTGTTCCATTCTCGATCGAAGACCCATCACTTGTTCCTGTTTCTTCAATTGCTGGAATAGATTCATACTCTATTCCTTCAACAGATTCAACAAAGTTTGATGACCCTACTTCACCAGTAGGAACCATTCCCATATCATTCCCATCAAGAAAGCTATTAGTTTCAGGAACAGTAGATTTGTCTGATCCCTGCTGCGAAAGAATTTCGATCAAAGCATCTGTGATAGAATTCCAGTCCCCACCTGGAATTTCAGGGTCTTTAACCAAGCAAGAATCAACCCAAGCTAAATCTTCAGTAGAAAGAGAGTCTCCTTTCTGGCTAGAAATAGAAGAACCATGAACAAGAGAAGCAATAGAGCCTTCCATCTTCTCATCACCAAAAGCCATGGCTAACTTACCAACAAAACATTGACACCTGAATCCCCAATTGTACAAAACCAATTTTAACATACTTCAAATCAAATATTAAACCAACTACACCTGATTTCAAAAGGGTTAACAACCTAATCACTCAGTTCATAATTAACGGACACACACAGATGCATGTTGTCGCCAGGATGATTCCTAATTTTTGGAGGGGACAAGAGTGAAAAAGAGAAACATCAAAATTTATGATTACAGACCTAATAACCAATGAAATTTCACATGGAAAAGAAAACCTAGAATCACTTTGAAACCCTAGTATCAAGTTTCCAACTTGCCATTCAATTACGATTGATAAGAAACTAGTTCACTGAATCAACAAAAGTCGGTTGTCTCAAGAGAAAAAGGAGAGAAGAAACGGAGCATTACCGTCGGCCAACGAAGATCAGGCAGCACTGAACATGACTTATAAATGCTTCGAATTGGACTCGATTAAGATAAATACCAAACTGAAATAACGGACGGCTTTTAGATAGGGTTTTGCCTATTCCCAATTCGATTTGAAGAGCAAAAAACATTAAAATTCCGTTGCCGGGAATCGAACCCGGGTCTTTCGGGTGAGAGCCGAATATCCTAACCGACTAGACTACAACGGATTTTTGCCGCAATGATGAATACGTTTCTAGATAAAACAAAATAAAGTCTTGCTTTTGTTTGTGGAATTTTGTTGTCCATATCAGTTCGTACCAGCTCGCTCCGTTTTCCAAACCCCATAATAGGTTTCTTACCGTTTTGTTAGTGAACAAACCATTTTAAGTGCTCATTCATGTCGCTTCATTTTTCTCACCTGAAAGATTGGTATTAAGTGGGAGTGTTTTCACCGGTGTATCTGAGATGAACCTTCGTATGATCTCCGAGGCCTTGCTGAATAGTGTACTCCATCGGGAGTTGTGGCCGCTCGTGTAGGACTCCTATCTCCGGCCATTTGTCTAATTAGAAACTTGTTTCTTTCCCATCTTTTACCTTCAACTTATATATTAGCTGAACCGTTAGTTGATGGATTACATTAGCTGTTATTTGATTTTATCATCGATTACTTTTAATAGTTAATTATGTTAGTCGATTTGATTAGTGGATAATATTAATTATTTATTAAAGATGTTTGGTAAAACTAATTATTTAGTATTAGTTTTTGAAATATAAAATAACTTATAAAGGTACGAATATTATATTTATTAGTATTTCGATGAATATTTTTATAAGAGTTTAGATTTTAAATATTTAATTTTAGAAAAATTAAGTTTATAATAATAATCCAATATTAAGTTCTCTATTAATATAAACGATGCAACCAGTTACATCATATTATTTTTTCCCATATAATATATACAAATTTTATTATTTAATAAATTAAAATATTATAATTATAGTATGACACAGATATTATATATAATAGTTATATACTAAAAATATTAATTTGATATGATTCTTTATGTTCAAAGACTTAATATTATAGTATTTTTAAATGTAAACTAATATTGTAAAATTAAATAAATATTAAAAAGTTTAATTAACTCTTTTATTATATTCTTCCAAATTTCAGTACGATTAAAAAAAACAACTTTGAAAGTACAAAGAGTAAAAGTAGAGAGTAAAGTAAAGGGCAATACTATTATTAGACAAATAACTAATCCCCAAAGTTCCTTTTATGAAGTTTTTATAAATCAGTTTATTGGAGTTAAATAAGCGAATCAATAAGTCATTCATTAAATACATTCATAATTTTTTAAGATGGTAAAAAAGTTGACTTTTTGTCAATAAACTAAAAAAATAACTAATAACTTATTTGTCAAACACCTCGGTCATAAAAAACTCTCGATATGTATTAGTTTATTCTTCTTACGAAGATTGTAGAAAATTGTATGCTTTCACTAATTACTTCTCTAATATGCATAAAAATGGCTATCCCTTCTATATATTTTATTTAATGATGAAGATATAATTAATACTTACAATTCACACATAACTATCAAACTATTTAACTAAATATCAATAATTTCAATTTATTACAAATATATTAATCTGGTTAATGTGATTTTTTAATAAATAAATTTTAAATTTCTAATTTATTATTTATTATTTATTTTTTTAAAATTTATTAAATATTCTACACGTTAAAAATTCACATGTTATTTGAATTGATCAATGCTAAGGCTAATAGTTAAGTTTATAATAAGTTAGAATTATGATATTTAGTTAATATTTTTAATAATTCTTTACTAATAAAAAATAAATGATTTTTATATTTGAAAATATAATTTATTCACACCTTCTTTAAAAATAAATATTGAATTTAAATATTTATGTATAAGGAAAATTTTATATTTTAATTTAGATAATGCAATATCTTAATTAGTTAAAAAAAAGAAATTTGAAATTCCATATTTTACACAATAAGATAATAAATCCATAAAAATTATATGCTTAAATATTATAATTTTCTAAATTATTTTGAAAAAGTAATTAATAACCAATTAATTCATATCATTTTTTTTTGCAAATATAATAAAATAAAAATTTGATAAGTAAAATTCTAATCTTTCACAAGCAAAGCAATGCTACGACACGCTTGTTGTTAAAGTTCCAAGCCCAAAACCTAACAAACCTCAATTAGGGCTCCAAGGCTTTGATTAATCGGGTCATGGGGGCCTTGTTCAACCCTTTGATTGTACCGAAGTTACGCCAAGGGGCAAAGCAGCATTTGTTTTGTTTCTAATCATCCCCGGATTCCCAGATTCCTCGTCCGTACAGTATTGGTTCTTCAAAGGTGGTACACGCTCTCCGTAACGTTGCTGAGTTCGTAAACCCTAAGGTTTGTCCCTTTGATCTCTTTCAAGATTCTTCTGTTTCAGTTATGGGGTTGAGTGTAATCGTTTCCAAAAGGGCGTGGTGTGCTTTGAAATCTCATCGTTTACCCGTTATATTGTGATATCTGCATCTTGTTTATGCTATTTCGGTTTGCAATTTTGTGTTTTGGTGTAGGATTTGGTGTGCTTTTTTCAAATCTCGGTGTTCGATTACAGGGTCACTGCGATTTTGGGTTTTCTGGGTGTAGGATGATAATTCATTGGTTGGTAGATAATTCGTAGTCGTTATAACTGTTTTGGTGCATTCCTCTTTATAGAATACTTGTTAGTGGAAACAAACCTTTTTAAATCCGTGATTTGTTTTTGAGAATGTTCAAAGCCTTTATCTCCTTGTTCTTATTTGAAAATTTCATGTAGTGTGGGTTATTTGGTGTTATTTTATACTCTAATGGTACTCTGCAATAAGTCAAAGCAGCTTATGAATTTGTTGAAGCTCTTAAAATTTTGGCAATGGATTTGGCGTGCTCATCTTCATGGTGTAGCATATTTCAGAGTGGAGGAAGCGTTTGGAGACTTCTGTTGCCAATTGAGAGAATGTGGTTTTCGTTTCACATGGTTGTTCTTTTTGGAGAACTCTCGTTCTGCGCTTAATCTGTTTTGAAACCTGGTTACTCAGGTTGAGTTTATGGTCTATTTTTCATGTCTCCTGGATTTTCCAGACTAGGTTCGTAATGTCTGAGGGCTCCAAATTGATCTTTTCGTTATTATGGTCAAAAACTCTGAGAGGTCTCTATTTTTCTCCTTCCTTTTGTCTCTTAGTTAGAACTGTTATGAACCAGGTTTGAATGGTCGGTTAAGAAGATGGGATTCTTTTACGTTTTCAGAACTACCTGAGCTTGATGTTTCGTGGGGAAGGGCAAAAGTTTATGTTTGCTTCAATGAAGTGGGTGACGAAAATTTCATTAACTGCTGGTGTTGGGTGCAAGGATAGGGCTGACCTGTAACTGGTCCAGAGTGGGTTTCTTGTTAAAAAGTTTTGTTGTTCTTGTTGGGGTTTGGTGTTTTGTTTTGGAGGGATGGTGAGGAATTTGAATTTTAGTAAATGGATGATGACGGGTGTGGTTGTAATGTGGACAGGGAGGGGACAGCTGGTGTTGTTGGTGGTGGTGTTTTTTGCTGAACAGTGGTGGTAGGTTTTAAGGGTAAGTTTGAAATATGAGTTCAGACAGCAAGAGTCCAAGCAGGAGCAGGAGCAGGAGCAGGAGCCCAATGGATCATAAGATCCGCTCTGATCGCTTTTCCTACCGTGGTGCACCTTACAAACGAGAGTCTCGTCGGGGTTACAGGTTTTCTGGATTTCAATAATTTAGCTTATCTCACTTTCTGTGCTCTGGGAGTGGCCTTGTGGAGTGAAATGTGTGTTAGATATGCTACTTGGTGTGCCTGATACTCAAACTGCTTGCTTTAAGGAATTTTTGTGATGATGTAAATGGGAAACTTCAAGCTCATGTAATAAATATTGATGTCTGGTTTATTACATGTTTCTGTGAGGTTGAGTAATGTAGATGAAGTCTACTTAAGGTTGACTAACAGTGCTGCAGTTGAATTTATCCTTTTGATATGCTTCTATGTCCTGCTTAATAGTTAGTTTGTTGTGGTTTTATAGCAGCCAAAGCAATCTCTGCAAGAACTGCAAAAGGCCTGGTCATTTTGCTAGAGAGTGCCCAAATGTGGCAATATGTCATAACTGCGGCCTTCCTGGGTATGGATCCTTGTTATGCTGTTGATGTTTTTCGGCATACTGTTCAAGTATTACTTGTATATTCATGTCAGCCATACTTTTCAGTGTACTTTTGCACAGATTGTTTTACTAAGGTTTGTGCTTCATTGCAATTGGCCAAATTTTACTGTAGAAGCATGAGATTTGCACAGTTTGAATACTCAATGGTTACTTGACTGCTGCTCCTGCTTGCTTGGAGAAATCATGTCTTTAACTATTTGTTTGAACTTTTATCATGCATGTTCTTAAACTAGGGATTCCTTTGTTAGCTCACAACTTTAGCATCTCATATTTTATGATTTCTTATAGGAGTATTTAGCATTGTTTTTCACCTCTGTAGTTCGTAGTAAATAAAATTTTGGTAATCAAATCTGCTCAAGCAATTCTTAGGGGGCTTCAATGTTGAGTCTTTTGTGCTTTCATGTAGAGTGTTTGGTTAATTCGGGATTAAGAGGTTTGCCTTGCATATCAAGTTCAGTTTATAATTCGGTTTCATTTGCAATGTTCCTGTACCGCAATCTTGATGGATAATCACTATCTTCCAAAATTTTGGAGGCATTTAGTTTTCTTGGAAAATTAATATGTGAGCCCATATCTATTCAAGATTATCAAGTTTGCATAGATGTAGTGTTCTTTTTCGTGTACACGACAAATGATTACTGTGAATTTGGTTAAATTAATGTGTTCATGTCATCTTGTAGGCATATTGCTTCTGAGTGCACCACAAAATCGCTATGCTGGAACTGCCGGGAGCCTGGGCATATGGCCAGCAATTGTCCAAATGAGGGCATCTGCCACACCTGTGGAAAGGCTGGGCATCGTGCTAGGGACTGTACAGCTCCACCAATGCCACCTGGTGATCTGAGGCTGTGCAACAACTGCTATAAGCAGGGTCATATAGCAGTTGATTGCACAAATGATAAAGCCTGTAACAACTGCAGAAAGACGGGTCATTTAGCACGGGACTGCCCGAATGAACCTATTTGCAACCATTGTAATGTAGCTGGGCATGTGGTTAGGCAATGCCCTAAAGGTAATGTTCTTGGAGATAGGAGTAGTAGCTTTCGCAGTACTAGCTACCAAGACATTGTGTGCAGGAATTGCCATCAGTATGGGCACATGAGCAGGGATTGTATGGGGCCGTTGATGATCTGTCACAACTGTGGGGGACGAGGACATAGGGCAATTGAATGCCCTTCTGGGAGGATGGTGGACCGCTATCCTAGACGGTATTACTGATGGAGATAAATTGAACAATATGCCTTAGTCTGTCAAGTTTGCTGGATTAGATTTTTAGCTAACTTGAATGTTGTTTTCGGATGAGGAGTGATTTCCAAACTCTATTGGATAGAAAGCGATGCTATGATGGTGACAAGGATCTTGAAATTTAGTTTTGCGGATGTTTGTGTTTGTAGTAAGTGATTGATTATTGACTTTATGTCAACTTTGTTATCTAATGAATTTGACTTACAATCTGAAATTAAAAGCTCCTCTAAACTTTTTGATCATTTCATCTTTGTTATGGTACCTGACCTTGTCACTGACTAGGATACATTGCATATGCTTGTTTTTTTGTGCTTGGTGGTCGAGGGTTGAAAGTCAAAGTTTCTGTGGTGTGGTGGTCCTGAAGGTACGGACTCTGTTGAAAGTCAAAAGTTTTTGTGGCGGTACAGAAGGCACAGACTCCGTGAACGCCCTGCACCTCCTTTTTCTAATAACGGAAATCAAGCCTCAACTAGAACCACACGAAATCTTCTATTTTAGTTATGTGTTTCAACTTTGTTTTATTAAATTTTATCCACATATTTATATAGACTTCACGTAAATATGTGGATGAGATTTAATAGAACATGATAAGAATACTATAATTGGAATAGAGGATATTTTCTCAATTAGAATCCCATTCCTTTTGCTTACAAATTGCATGGTATTATAAATAGCTACGTTTACCCCTAACCATAAAAGAACCTCCAAAGCAAGTAAAGTTTTGAAGTCCCTTCCAATTCATTTTCCAATTAAAATGATGTTTTTTATTTATTAATGGAAAAAATTAGACTTATCACGACCTCGATTGAATTTTAAGTCTTTCAAATTAAATTAGGTTTGGGTTCGGACCACAAAGTTTAAACTTGTTTAAGTCTTGGACCAGGTCCAAACTTGCACATAAATATTTAAGTTAGACTTGGGCCGAAAAGATCTTAATTCACTTTAATCCATTATCAAATTTGAATTAAATCGAGTTTCAAATTAATTTAAATTTAAATTTAAATTGGAATAGTATTTAAGTTGAAGTTCAGCTCGACCTAAGATCAATAAACTAAGCCTGAATTGATCATATTTCAACCTAATTTTGTAAAAGTTGGGTTTTGCACCAAGTTGGAGTTTGGGTTGCCCATGCTCTGCCCGAAACTCGAGGCTTGACAACTACAAATAAATAATATCGTTTTGGAAAAAACAATGTTTTTTAAAAATTAAGTTAGGTTAGACTTAGCTGGACTTAAATTCATGCTGGACTACCTTGGATCTGATCCGTTCTTTGACCGAGTTCGGGCAAAAGCTGTTAGGCTGGACATGAGTTTGAGTGGATCTAACCTGATCCGGTCCACTATCATTCTTAAATTTAAATTAATTTAAATCTAATTTATTAATTTCTGATTAAAACGAACCAGGTAGGAATTGTCCTGCCTACTCAACATAACAAGACGACTTATTAAATATTAATGCTTTAGTTTTCTTGCGATGGTCCACCCAATCAAGACTAGCCATTAGCAAATCTCAATCTCAATCTCTCTCTCTCTCTCTCTGTCTGTCTTCTGTTTAGTCTTTATTCTCTCTGTCTTTGCTCCAAAAGACATACAACATATCAGTAATGGAACCTATAATCAAGCGGGGGCCAAAGCTTCTATGACAGGTCTCCAAACAAAGTCAAGTAACTTTCTTTTGTTTGTTTGTAAAACCCTGTGACTTTTCCCTTTTTTTTAGATCTGGGTTGTTTGATTTATGAGCTGTGTGCCCTTGAATTGGTTTCCGATTTGAACTGCGGGAGATTTGAGTTTGATTTTGGGTTATAACGAGTGTACAACGAGAAAATGTTCTGGGTTTTTTAGGATGTGCGATGAAATATGGAAATGTGTGTATAATGGTTGGGGTATTTGTTTTGTTTAGTAGGATTTAGTGGAACTATGAAATTGAGTAGTGTTCACGCAGTAGGATGCTAATTTATAGGTGAAGAATGAAATGGATGGGATAAGATCAATTTGGGAAATGCAAACTTTTTTAACATTTAGGTTTGGTTATATTAGGGTACAACTTTTGATTGTGCTGGGACATGACAGGTTTGTTAGGAGGTGTTCAATGTAGGCTTTATGTACTCGATCGGGTCCTGTTTAGGCATTTCTGAAACAGTTTATCCAAGGAGGAGCTATGGCAACATTAGAAACTTGTGATGCTCTTCACTTTGAAGAGTGTCAGTAAAGTTGCCTTGGTGATTCCGTAACATTATTGTTATTTGATCACGGCACTTGTTAACAAGTGATGACGATTTTTCTTTCTCAGCATACTCAAAAGGATATCATTTCTGGTTTTGAGGGACATGTTAGCTGGGGATCAAAACAAATTGAAGCAGGTGAATCTCAGTAGAAGTATTGTCATTCACTATCATCTTACATTGAGTTGTGAAAGCTAAAAGAACCTAACATTTCTGTTCTTTGCATTTATTGTATTTTGACTTGGTTTGCAATAAAAGAGGCGAATAGAATATTTGAAGCAAAATTAACATCTGTATGCAATCATGCGGTCCATTCAAGGGGTAATTCTGGGGTTTGCTCCTCAAAATTTCAAGCAGTTAGTTTACCTTCAAGTTCTATTGCTAAGAGATTTATGCATAGGCAGATTTTGCAACTCATCAAACCTAATGGAAATCGTGCTTTGCTCGTTGATACATTGGGTCTGGTAATTTTAATGTCACTTGTTCTTTTCTTTGGTTCCAAAACGAATTAGTTCAAAATTGTAGTTGTGTTTAAACTAGAAACCTAATGATTGACCTCTTCTTTGTAATTTAGGTTTTCAACGTGAAAGTAAGGAGATTGGAAGCATAAGGCTTGCATCTAAGCAAGCAGAAGCGATAACAGCTGCTATAACTGAAGTGTTAAATGATAGTTTGGAGAATGTATCCCATTCTTTCGTTTCTAAGCCACAGGTTGTTTCTGATAGACCCTAGTTCAAAACGGAAACTGATTCAAGGGCACACAGCTCATAAATCAAACAACCCAGATCCAAAAAAAGGGAAAAAGTCATATGGTTTTACAAACAAAAAAAAGCTACCTGACGTTGTTTGGAGACTCGTCGTAGAAGCTTTGGCCCCCGCTTGATTATGGGTTCCATTACTGATATGTTTTATGTCTTTTTGGAGCAAAAACGGAGAGAATAAAGACTAAACAGAAGAGAGAGAGAGAGAGATTGAAAAAATTTTCCTTCCGTGGTTGTGGTTGTTCAAATATTACTTGTATATTCATGTCATCCATACTTTGTGTACTTTTGCACAGATTGGTTTACTAAGGTTTGTGCTTTATTGCAATTGGCCAAATTTTAATGTAGAAGCATGAGATTTGCACAATTTGAATACTCAATGGTTACTTCACTGCTGCTCCTGCTTGGTTGGCGAACTCATGTCTTTAACTATTTGTTTGAACTTTTATCATGCATGTTCTTAAACTAGAGATTCCTTTGCTAGCTCACAGCTTTAGCATCTTCTATTTTATGATTTCTTATAGGAGTATTTAGCATTGTTTTTCACCTCGGTAATTCCCAGTAAATAAAATTTTGGGAATCATAACTGCTCAAGCAATTCTTAGGGGGCTTCAAAGTTGAGTCTTTTGTGCTTTCATGTAGAGTGTTTGGTTAATTCGGGATTAAGAGGTCTGCTTTGCATATCAAGTTCAGTTTATCATTCGGTTTCATTTGTAATGTTCCTGTACCGCAATCTTGATGGATAATTACTATCTTCCAAAATCTTGGAGGCATTTAGATTTCATGGAAAATTAATATCTGAGCTCATTTCTATTCAAGATTATCAAGTGTGCATAGATGTACTTATGTTCTTTTTTGTTATTTTTTGTGGCCACGACAAATGATTACTGTGAATTTGTTCAACTTAATATGTTCATGTCATCTTGTGGGCATATTGCTTCTGAGTGCACCATAAAATCACTATGCTGGAACTGCCGGGAGCCTGGGCATATGGCCAGCAATTGTCCAAATAAGGGCATCTTCCACACCTATGGAAAGGCTGGGCATCGCGCTGCGGACTGTACAGCTCCACAAATGCCACTTAGTGATATGAGGCTATGCAACAACTGCTATAAGCAGGGTTATATAGCAGCTGATTGCATAAACGGTAAAGCCTGTAAAAACTGTAAAAAGATGGGTCATCTAGCACGGGACTGGCCGAATGAACCTATTTGCAAACATTGTAATGTAGCTGGGCATGTGGTTAAGCAATGCCCTAAAGGTAATGTTCTTGGAGATAGGAGCAGCAACTTTCGCAATACTAACTATCAAGACATTGTATGTAGGAATTGCCATCAGTATGGGCACATATGAGCAGGGACTGGATGGGGCCGTTGATGATCTGTCACAACTGTGGGGGGTGAGGACATAGGGCAATTGAATGCCCTTCTGGGAGGATGGTGGACTGCTATCCTAGAAGGTATTACTGATGGAGATAAATTGAGCAATATGCCTTAGTCCATCAAGTTTGCTGAATTAGATTTTTAGCTAACTTGAATGTTGTTTTCGGATGAGGAGGGATCTCCAAACTCTATTGGATAGAAAGTGATGCTATGATAGTGACAAGGATCATGACAGTTAGTTTTGCGGATGTTTGTGTTTGCAGTACGTGATTGATTATTGACATTATGTCAACTATGTTATTTAATGACTTTGACTTACAATCTGACATTATAATTTTATTTTTTTATTATTGAATTTTTTTAAAAACTTAAGTCAGGCTAGACTGAGCTGGACTTAAACTCATACTGGACTACCTTGGCAAAAGCTGTCAGGCTGGACAGGGGTTTGAATGGATCTAGCCTGATCCGGTCAACTATCATTCTTAAATTTAAATTAATTTAAATCTAATTTATTAAGTTCTAATTAAAACGAAATAACTGTCATGCCTACTCAACATAGCAAGACGAATATTAATGCTTTAGTTTTCTTGCGATGGTCCACCCGATCAAGACTAGCCATTAGCAAATCTCTCTCTCTCTCTCTGTCTATCTTCTGTTTAGTCTTTATTCTCCATACAACATATCAGTAATGGAATGCATAATCAAGCGGGGGCCAAAGCTTCTACGACAGGTCTCCAAACAAAGTCAGGTATTTTTTTTCTTTTGTATTTCCGTTTTGAACTGGAGGAGATTTGAGTGCGATTTTGGGTTATAGCGAGTGTACAACGAGAAGATGTTTTGGTTTTTTTAGGGTGTGCGATGGAATATGGAAAATGTGTGTATAATGGTTGGGGTATTTGTTTTCTTTAGTGGGATTTAGTGAAACTATAAAATTAAGTAGTGTTCACGTAATAGAATGCTAATTTATAGGTGGAGAATGAAATGGATGAGATAAGATCAATTTGGAAAGTGCAAACTTTTTCAGCATTTAGGTTTGGTTATGTTAGGGTACAACTTGTGATTCTGCTGGGACATGACAGGTTTGTTAGGAGGTGTTCAATGTAGGCTTTATATACTCTATCGGGTCCTGTTTAGGCATTTCTGAAACAGTTTATCCAAGGAGGAGCTACGGCAACATTAGAAACTTATGATGCTCTTCACTTTGGAGAGCGTCAGCAAGTTTACCTTGGTGATTCCGTAACATTATTCTTATCTGGTCACGGTACTTGTTAACAAGTGATGACGATTTTTCTTTCTCAGCATCCTTAAAAGGATATCGTTTCTGGTTTGGAGGGACATGTTAGCTGGTGATCAAAACAAATTGAAGCAGGTGAATCTCAGTAGAAGTATTGTCATTCACTATCATCTTATATTGAGCTGTGAAAGCTAAAAGAATCTAACATTTCTGTTCTTTGCATTTATTGTATTTTGACTTGGTTTGCAATAAAAGAGGCGAATAGAAGATTTGAAGCAAAATTAACATCTGTATGCAATCATGCGGTCCATTTAAGGGGTAATTCTGGGGTCTGCTCCTCAAAATTTCAAGCAGTTAGTTTACCTTCAAGTTCTATTGCCAAGGGATTTATGCATAGGCAGATTTCGCAATTCGTGAAACCTAATGGAAATCGTGCTTTTCTCGTTGATACATTGGGTCTGGTAATTTTAATGTCACTTGTTCTTTTGTTTGGTTCCAAAACGAATTAGTTC
>JAOTAY010000190.1:39928314-39938878 GCA_025629805.1 Erythroxylum baracoense | reverse complement strand
AGCATGCAAGAGAAGTCAAAGAAAGCACCATAGACATCAGACATTGTTCTTGTTCTATCAATCACTTTAGCAGTAAGTCCTGTAGACCAGTTAAGAGAATAAAATAAAATCAACATTTTGATCCCTATACATATATGTCGATAGTTCTTCCAAAGAAAGTGAGGGGTACATGGTGTAGAGATAACGAGACAGACGAGTAGGCCATCTCATCCACAGTGATTCACCCAATTCATCACATAAAATAAAAAGAAAAATATGATTTGTGTCCTGTAATAATCCTACATATCTCTACCCAGATCAATACCATGGACTTGTAAAAAGGAACTTAAAACCACCTCCAAGCTATTGAGGTTGCTTATAGATCTGATTTTTCTCATGAAGAATGGTAGTCTTAGTACAAATCTTACCTCGCCTCATCTTCACTACGCCTCTGAAAACTTCGATGTTGTTGTAGCACATTGCTAGGGTTCCAATTGCCATGATCTAGCAAAAGAGAGGAAAAAACTGAGATGCAAGTTTCGACTGGTACATCCACAGGACCATTTGCGCCGAATTCATGAAATCTAACGTACTACACTAAACCAAACTATTATGGATTTTCATCTAAAGTAAAGGCATATGAGAAATTCAGAACACCTATAGATCACATGAAAAACTATATCAAAGCAGGAATCAGAAGAGAAACATGTAACTTGAGCCTTTTCCAAATGAATGGCAGAATGGAAGATGAAAGCTAGGGGCCAGATTCAGATGTGCAATTAACAATGTAAACGCAAACAAGTATGGTGTGGGATTGATCATAGATAGAAAGGCAGCATGAAATCTTTAATAGTTTCTGCATTTAGTAAATAAATCTGTATTCCATACATAAAAGAACTAAAGTGACAAAGAAAGAGATGCAAAAACTGTTGAACAATCAAATGGAAAATCTTCCTACCTGAGGGATAGCACAAAATCGAAAAATAGCAGGATCCCGCAATGCAGACATGTATTTTAAGCAGTCTTCTACATGAATCAGAGAATTAGTAACCATATCATTCAAGCATTGCACTGCCTTGACCGAGTTCTCTTCATATTTTAATTCCTGCAGAGTACAACATGCAAAGTTATAGAAAAGCCTTATCATATAACGTGTAGACAAATATGAGAAACACATCACTACAGGGAGAAAAAACCACAGCCAAGGATGCCATCGTACTAGAAAAAGAAGAAATAGAGGAGAAACATACCTCAAGTTTGTTAACATATTTACCCCAAATTTCACGTGGCCAAAACATACGACATTTAGGTATCTCATTTATATCCTCCAGATAATCACGAATAATGTTCGTTTTCTGTTCATTTATCCATAAGACATCGAGTTAAAACATATTCATCGAGAAAACAAAATCACAGGTACTTCAAGGATCACAGCGATACCTGAAGAAACAAGCCCATAGAATTGGAAAGATAATCTGGTGCCAAATCTTCCAACCGGGAGGCATGGAAAAGCTTGGATAGGCCAAGTCCCACAAGTCCTGCCGCATAGTGGCAATATTCATCATAGTCATCAATTGTTTCAACCTGCATGATGAGTTTCACAAGCATTATAAAAGAACAAGATATTTGATCTGCAATACGAAAGTCGAGCTCAATTCAATACACTTAGGTATGGGTACTTGAGTCGATCCACATGAACACGCCAATATTTTTACTCCTTTAATTTCCTTATAAGCTACATCTCAGATAACAATGTTATCACCAACCTCCTTGCATATAAATTTTGCCATTCCAGCTCCCATTCTCTTGGTAATTTCCTCAATTGCTTCCCGAAAACTGCAAAGTAAAATAATTTATTTAAATCAACTAATAAAACAGTAAAATGACTATTCGCAAGAATTTTTCAGGCATTCGTAAAGTGATCATCTGCGGCCTTTTTAACTCTAAGCACATGATATAAAATCCTTATGAACCTTAAAAAGCCAGACTCATCCAAAAATATCATTGCGCTTTTGTGATAAAACATATTTGGTAATGTGCTGCAAAAACCTATGCATCAACAACTTGCTAACTAGTGAAACATATGACTGTACCATCAAATCATCTTATGATGCACGTATTTACGACCACAAATTTCCTCCTTTTGTACCTTTAAGCAATGTCATATTTCAATCCAAAAACAGACCCATCCAAGGTTTAAGAGACTCTGGAAAAAGTGATATTCTTAAAAGGATGCTCGAAGTAACATCCCACATGAACAGACCCTTGTAATGGAGACTGAGGTATGATACAACTGCCTTTAGTCTACGATTAGGATGCAAGTCTACTGGGAAAAATTACTAGCAGTTTATGCGTCCACAACTGCTCACACTTAGTTAATGAACAAGACAAAAGGACCGTCCATGTTGCTAGGCTTTAACCTTCTTAATTTAATAAGTGAACAACTGCCAAAAGTACCTTCAGAAAGTATCTATAGAATAAATCCGTTAACCAGACTGCATCTTTAAAAAACAAAATAACCAATTGAGATGTGTATAGAAATACAAGTCTACAAGATTCGGTTATTTTAGTCACTGTGAATAAATTGAAAAGAGAAAAACCCTTCAAAATTGAGAAATACTAGACAGCAAATCAATGTTACCCTTTGCCAAGCTCTGCAAAAGCAGTTTGAACATGATGAAACTGGTCCATGAGAACTTTGTAGTCCTTCGTACCACCTAATGCATAGGAAAGAATCAAAGCAGAGTGAGTGATGTTCATACTGAGTTCCTGTTTCTTTCACATGCAAAATTCTCTGTTCTTATTACCAAAAAAAGAAAAGAAAAGAAGAAGGAAGGCTAAGCAATTCAGCATGGTCAACTTATTTTTAAGAGACAAGAGTAAGAAGATATGTTGCAATTTTTTTAAAGGATGCCCAAACATTCAACCAAAAACCACAAAACATCCTTCAAGCTGTAATTTTAACAGAGTTGATAGCTTCAAAAAGGAAAGGATAGAAGTTTCTCAGACAGTCCAAAATATAAAATCCAGGAATGATGAATAAGTAAATGCTATAAGGAGCATAAGATGAACAGAACTTGGGATTGATCATGAGTTCACTAGAAATTGAAGAAAGAAATCAGTTAATCACTAGAGAGATGCATAAAGATGTGTTCAAGCAACATCATTGTGTTAAAACTGCATAATATCAAAACTCACATGAAAATTGCCATTCACGATCATATAAGTGATGATGAAAAGCTATCAAAATAGGGACTTTGATATCTGTCGGAATGCTTGTGTCATCCTCTGCATAGAACCATTAGAATTTATCAAACAAGACATTTAATGTGTTAGGAGTCTATGGGTCATTCAAGACATGCTCAAAAAATCCCAACACTCAAACAGATTCATAAGTAACTTAACGTTGGAAAATGACAAAAGGAAAGTCAACCCCATGAGTTCAGTTTTAGACCGCAGAATCAACAGTGTACTTAAAACCAACTAATAATTTCATCAACAGTTCACTTAAGAAAGCAATATGATTGTATGCCCCATTTCAGAAAATGACACATGAACTCCTTTATAATCCAGAAAACAAGTTCGATAATCTTTGTTTCAAATGAGAAAAAAGAAAGCACACTGAAACTTAGTTATTTAAAAAGTGAAGTCAAAAAAATCAGAGACATATGGAATAAGGTAAAGAAATGCAAAGTTGACGATTATGAACACGGACCAACAGTGTCGAGGGCTCGAAGCACCAAGTAGAATATGCATACCTGCAAAAATAAACAGGAATATGTTTCACTAAATATTTAGCAAATTTGTGATGCCCATTTAATACTCCCCATAGAAAACCAGCACAGTTAATTAGAACATCTATCACATACCTCCATCTCTGCCCTAAGCAACATGGAGATGAAAAATGGCAAAACAAGAAGGAATTGATATATCATTGAAATACAACTATTCAAACATACCACAAACCGCCAACAACCAATTTCCAGAAAAAATCATCAGACTTGACATTCATATTAGAAAATGAAGACATAAGCTCATTTGTACACAGCTCAAACCATTTGTCTTATCATCAACAAAAGTCACCCTCTCAATACCAAGAATTGACAAGCATGCTTTGCCATCCCCTGAGAAGACTACCATAATTCTGCAGCCAGAAACTATTCTCCAGAATTGATTTTGGAAGCTATATTAGGATATGTTCAAAAAAAGTTCTGTAATTGTACACCACAATCAGATAGACACAATTTGACAACCAGTGGTCGGTGAAACAAGTCTGGCGAAACTGATTATTGAATACAGAAAAAGGACACGAATACTTGTACGATTTAAGAATCATGAATTTCCCAGAAAATCAACCCTCTCTTCTACGTTAATCTCTGTAACTAAGAAAAATTAATTAAAAAATCCTCTTAAAAATAAAAAGGATAATTCATAACAGGCATAGTAACTATCGACTAGTCGTTAAAGATCACAAGAAAAATACCACTTCAAATTTGACCACACAAACTTTCTGTTTAATCAATGATTGTCGTATAATTTTGTTTCTTTCTGAAACTGTGTTGTCATGCTTACGAAATAAACGAAAATACACCGCCATAACGAAAATTCACTTCTCTGTCACAAAATTCTCTGAATTTGCCCAATACTTATGTCAAAAAGCTCTCATGTTTCGATTATGACGTTACTGTCATATTCCATTAAATCTTAATACGTGAATCTTACATAAATATGTGAATAAGATTTAATGGAACATATGATTGGATCAGAACAACAGGAGCAGATGATTTGATGATTTGATGCGTTTAAGTCGCGGTCCTGTTCTTGCATTAGCATATACCTTTGTATACAAAAATATTAGAATACATCGAGTTTATCGCCCACAATAAGATTACCAATCCTCTCTCACTAAAGCCTCCCCATAAATGAATGAGCAAATGGTGTCTTTAAGCCAAGAACTCGAGAGTAAACGAAACTTACAGCGTCACGAAGCTCGGTGCCAAGCTGTTGAATGACGAGAGCAAAGCTACGAGAGACTTTGTGAAGCATTGTATAACAGAAACCCCAATGAGGCTGAGGTGGGATTTGTTTCTCTGCGTATTTCATGGCCATTTTCAGCTTCAAAAGAGGGTAGAAATCATCAGGGTGTTTCAACATCGCTCTTAAACTCCCCATCTTTTTTTTGTTTCCCTGTGTGTAGAATCAAAACCCCAGATGACCTTGAATCTCAATGAGATTTGGAGAGAAGCTAATTGGGTTTGGATCAAAATGGCGTCTTGGAGATCAAATCTATCTCCCCACGCCTCTGTCTTGAAGGTGACTTAGTTGTTTACCTAAAACATTGTAGCATTTTTTAAGGTGTTCAAACAGACACCAAAAGATGAATGAAAGCTGTGGAAAGTAACATGTGATGAGTTGTGTACTACATATAAATAAAGACAATGCGTTGGAATATGCTTTTTTTTTATTAATATTTTTATGATTTTTTAACTTTTTTTCTGGTTTCTAATTTTGGGGTTGAATTTATCACTTAAATTAAAAGAAAGGGAATTAAATTTATTAAAAAATGTTTTTTTGGTTATAAAATGGATTATTTAAAAAAATTATAAAATGGACTTATTGCAAAGTGGGAAGTGTGTCAATCCGTTGACTTTGTGTGATTTTATTCCTTGGATGTTGAAATTAGGATTTTTTTGTCTTTTTCTTTTAATATATATACCAACCTCTTGTACGAGTAATTGTATAGTTTAGGTTTATGCTAAACAGACTATGGTATAAATATATGCCCACAATTAAAATAATGTTTTAAAAACGAATTAGTTCGATTGATTTAATCTTTAAAAACTTTAACTAATTAATTTTTCGATTTGATTAAGCTTAATAATTTTTGTTGTTAAAAATTGATTAGTTTATTAATTAATCGATTGGATTTCATAAACTAATCATTTTTTATAACCGAAAATAAACCGATTAATTTTCATTTAAAAATCTCATTTTCAATTAAGCTTTAAATTTTTTTACAGTTAAGAATAGTACTTTTTCAATCATTTTTTAAATTCTTTAATTTTATTCAATTTTTAATCAATTTTATATCGGTTTAATACCATTTGAATATTTTAAACTTTAAATATCTTGTCTTACTGGTTTAACTTCTAATTCAGCTTTGAAAACATTGAATAAGATCAATTATAACCCAAGAAAAATTTATGTAAGAAATAAAAATAAAATAAAATTTACTCCATCTTATATAAACAGTTCCTTAATTAAGAATATTAATGACCCTGGCCCGACTTGAGCCCGCGTCATAGTAACTTGTAGCTTATATAGGTCAGCCCACAGCCTAACTCGACTATGAGTATATTAGCACGTAACCCGTATTTTTTTAAGCAAAAAATTTTTAAAATAACGTCTTTTTTGTCATACATATCCTGAATCAAATATTTAAAATTATTTGGAATATCCACCGTTAAAGTCCTTTTTAATGACAAGCGTGAATATCTTAGGGGACCCCACAAGATACCTTCACACTGCATAGGCCAAAACCTCTAGAATAATACAGCCACATAAAATTAGAATTAAAAATATATTTTCTTTTGTTATAAATAAAAAATAAAAGAATAATTAAAAAATACCAACATCATTTCAAGACTTTCCTGAGCTTGATCCAGAAAGTGCTTTTATTGGCAAGTGGATAAGGTCAATTTAAAATAAGAGAAAAAAGTAACCATTCAAATTTAATTGACTAACAAAAAAATTTAGTTCACTAATTAAATGAATTTACTCCCTTTTCAATTTTATGCATTTGCTTTTATCAGAGAAAATAAATAATAGACACAAAAGTGTTTTATTATATTTTTTAATTCAGTATACAGTTATAAAAATTTTAAATTTAGTGATTAGCTTTTAAAAACTCGTGTAATTTAAATAAAAATATTATTTTATTGATATGATTAATAAATAAACTCTTTTTTAAAAACAGAGAAATTCGCAGTCACTATTTTTTAGATGCGCACCAGGTAAACTTTCGGATTGAAGTAATAGCTTACAGATCACGTTAACCAGATACTTTGCACTAGACAAACCCTATACGACAAGCTCAATCGAGAGAACGTAAGTAAGAGAATTCGAGCATATGACCTTTTAGTTTCATACTTCTCATTCTACCAACTCGACCACCCCTAAAGAGCTTAATAAATAAACACTCACAGTAGTATTTGATAGATAAATTATACAAAAAATCTTTCCACTTATATTAATTTTAAAAGATTAGTCATTAAATTAAATACTTTCTAAAAGTAACAATAAATTTAGGGGAATTCTAAAATCCTGTGGAAAATTATCAACACTAAATTGTAAAACAAAATGATTTAATTGAGATATTTATAAAAATTTAATTCTAATATAAAAAACAAAAAAATTCCAAGTTTGGTGTAAATATATCTTTTAATGGTTGAAGCAAGGTAGAATAAAAACAAATCGTTAGATGTTGAAAGTTGGATGGATAAAAGCCGTACAAGTGGATGGGTTAATATCACAGTAAAACGACAACGCGGGAGTTGTATGCCTTTCAAAATAATTAATGGATCGAGCTCTTTTTCTAAAATTTTGACCTTAATATTAAATATTAACCCAACGCTAATTTGACATTTTAAAATATTTTTTATTTTTTGATAAAGAGGAGGCAATAGCTTAGACACTGTCTATATTAGATAATACAAAAATGAGATATAGAAACTCCGAAGATATTTCCATCAAGGAGTGATACAAATCTTCTTGGTGGTTGGTCAAACTATTCGTACAATACCGTTTAGAAAAAGCCCATAATTAGCCAACTAGTCTAAACAATTATTGTCTTTGCAGTGCATATGCTGGATTCGAATGACTATTTATGTAAACCTTATGTTATGTTATTATTGACGTGTAAGGTAGGACTTATTTTTTTAAAATTATATTAAAAACTTAATTTATTTATAAGTTTCCTCTATTGGAATATCTCTACGCTCGTATGTAATTTAGGGCAACTTTCAATTATTAAGTTCGACTAAAGTAATCAATCATGAAATAAAGTTAGTAGGCTTATTGGCGTCAAATTAAAAGAAATAGGAAATTTGTTTTATTGATGATCCTCTAGCCCTCTGGGTAAAGCTCCTTGATCGGATCAATTACGGACGCTTCGCTTCCAGCGGCAGTGTGGGAGTTGAAGCTACTAGGGAACCTGAGGCTGTTGGGAACCTGATGCTGAGTGGGACCAGTGATCAATCAGCAGTTGACCAATCAAGTATGTGACGGCTCCTTGTGCGCAGAAGTGTACAGGCTACGTAGGAACCTGAGGAATCTTGGAGTTCCAGATTTACATCCTCTAGGGTTCTTAGGGTGGGGTCTTAGAGACTTAGGATTAGTCCGACTAAGTCGAGATACCTAATGTAATCAAAAAAAAAAAAGAATTGTCCCATATGGCACGTGATAGATAAAACTGTCACGGGAATGGGTGTGTGATACGAGTGTGCTGTAATCGAGATATGAAACCTTTTCGTCCCACGACAATTGAGAAAGTATACTTTTTTATCACACACGTTATTTTTATCTTACTAAAATCATTCAACTAAATTAAAACATACAATTTGGTGGGGCTAGGCCTACCAAGGATTTGTCGGGTCATTAGGCCTAAGAAGTCACTTACTAACATGTTGGGGCTTTATTGGTTCTTAGGCCTAGCCTGATCGTGACCTTATTACATATCCATCTTTCTTATTCTTATGCCTTGTTTCTTTTCTTATTATATTCTTACTATTTAAATATTATACATTAACAATTCAATAAAATTTAAAACCACGTGAAATTAAATAGTTTAAAAATAAATAAATAAATAAAACAAACTGGTCCCAACATGAGGATCAAGTGGGGCTGAATTGGGAGCTCAAATCCTAACAAAGGAGATTTGTGTTTATGTGAATTTGGCCTTGACAAGTCCCACAATCTCAACCAAAAGTATTTCCACCTGTAAAAGACAATGACATCTAATGTAATTTATTTCTTTTACAACTCATTATAATTTAATATTCTTAAAAAATCTTCATATTTTATTATAAAGACATCTAAAATATATTTATGTTAATTTTTTCATTAATTTTTTGGCGCAATTAACATGTGAAAAAATATATCTATTTAATAAAATTGAACGATTTTCTAGAATATTAAAGTTTAAATTAAATCATAAGATATCATATTATTTTTTAGAAAAATCACTTAATCAATTTGTTTTTAATCTAAAACCTATATATATATATATATATAAATTTTGACCTTTTGTATAGTTTAACCTTTTTTAATTTCATATTATCATATTTTGAAAATTATCTTTTACTCTTTTATAATATTATTTAGTTGAAAAATAAGTCTTTTTATTCAGCGTCATATTAAAACTTTAAAATTTTCAGTATTAAGTCACTTTAAATTAAAAATAATAATTATTAATAAAATATGAAAATAATAATTAAACAAACTATTAAAAATAATAGAAAATTTTAAAATAAAATAATTAAAATAAAAAGATTAACTAACAGTAAGTATTGACGTATTTAACTTTGTAATAACCCATTAACTAAAAGTACTTTAATCCCCATATCCCCTTTTGATTGTATTCCTGAAAGGAGAGGCGTTAAGTTCAAGAACAAAAATAATAAAAGGATAAAATTATCTAAAGTCCCCTACTTCCTTAACGCCTTTATATAAAGTGTCCTTAATTAAATATGATTGGTGTGAGTGGTTCAGCACTATCATCCCTTAATCAGAGGTCTCGAATTCGAATCCTGAAAACGGAAAGACCTGTATAGTCAGCACTTTAACCCTTACGGGCTGACCTGGTGCGAGCGGGAATTAGTTTGGGTGTGAATGGCTTAAAAGTACTTTCCTATAGTTGGGACACGACTAGAATACCTCGTGGGCAAACTAAAAAAAAATGTCCTTCAAAAATCTAAGATATGAGTATACTTAACAATGAATAGGGGAATTACCACCCCTGTTAGTCAAAAAATCTGTACAACAATTACTTTCCTTATAAACATGCAAAATCTTGACAATCTACGACTGTGTTAAGAGATTACGAATGCATCTAATGATAATAGTAAGGGAATCTACAGGCTGATTAAGTTTGTTAATTGCAATAACAAGAGCAGCAAAATCAACTTCAACCATAGAGTGATGAATACCCAAATTTCAAGTCATAAAGAAGATCCCAACATTCTATAACGAAGGTGCTAAATGTGCTCACATTAGCTGAGAAAGCAACAATTAAACAACCTAGAGAATCATATAACAACCCTCCAGTCCCAGCTTTGTCAGGATTACCATGAGAAGCTTCGTCTGCTCAATTTTAAATATAAAGATGGCAAGAATATGTGCTCCTCCACATTAAGAATAAACAAAAATTTACGTCTTTAAATTTAAAATAAAAACTTAATTACTTTAAATCATAAAACTAACGATATAGGTTTTGGTCGGGTCGGTCGTGTTGGGCCTGAGCCCAGTCGTAATGACCCACAGGCCGATCGGTCCAATCTTCAAAGATCAGTCTCATACCTATTGGCTA